>SKCR01035318.1:0-115769 GCA_019454045.1 Zanthoxylum bungeanum | reverse complement strand
GAGTGTCATACACAAGAGGATTTAAGTCTAGAGTTAGTAATCTTAAATAGTCCATAGAGAGCAAACGAAGTGGGTACTTATTTTTCGGTTTATCTATTGTTGCGGTCCATTCTATATGTTTTGGCATCCTTGATCCGGGATCGTCCATGTAGAGACATGAGAATGGAGGCACCTTGTATGATGCGATCATATAGGACTGGACCTAGATGGAAATGACATTCTTATAATATCCGTTAAACTAAGAAAGTCATTTCGATCTACTAGATGGTCATATATGGATTGATATTAATCCTGAGTGTACTACGAACTCCTGCATGAGAGGCCATGTCCTTTGATTTACAAAGGTGAGGTTGGTGTAGCAGTCCTGACCAATAGCTACGTACTTTGGGGGCATGGTTTGTTGTGTAGCTGTGAACGTTTTACATAGACATGGAGTTCACTCATTCTTGCGCAGAAATAGGAGAGTATCTTTCTTAAGGGTTGATTCGGTGCTTGAACGATTTGAGCACTCAAGTCTTTCTATTACGAATAGAAAGATTAAAATTCATAATAGTTATGAATAAATCGTTCATTAGATAATCAATGGTACTTAAGGTAAAAATAATTAGAGGGGTATAACGGACATTATGACCCGACTCTAATTATGAGATACTCGTGAATGGTCAATTCATATGTAATGACTATATCGATGGACAACGACTTGGTTCGACTTAATATATTATCTGCGGCAACGAGAGTGCATCTTCGGGTTTTTAGTGGAATAACCCGGAGTTAATATTGGAGCTCGACTTACTATAGCGGATTTAATATAATTGGATAGTCCAATTATATACTCACATATGTATAAATATTATTAATTTGATTAATAATATTATTATGTCACACTTGGAACTTATGTTAAGTTTAACATATGGTCTTATTAATAATTATTTGATAATTATTAATTACACATTATTAAATTATATTAGATATATGATTTAATAAATAAGGATATTATTTTGAGATTCCAAAAGTGTTTTTGAAAGCCTATTGATAGCTTTGGAAGTTATGAATTTGAAAAGGCTATTATATCTTTAATTTTGTAATTTATTTTTTTCATAATGATGACAATCAATTCTTGATTTATGTTACAAAAATTAAAGAGGAAAATACATCCTTGGCCGATTTTTGATAGGGTAAAATGGGAAGGGTTTGTTTTATTTTGTAAAATAAAAACCATAAGTATAAAAAGGAATTTAATTTTCTTTTTTGGGGATCTCTCATTCAAGTAACCCTAGCCACATTTCTTCATCTTCTCCAAATCCTCTCAAGAGTTGAGAGAAAACAAAAACAACAAGAAGAAGAAATTAAAAATAAAATTGAGTGTGATTTACAATCTCTAAATAGTTTAGGGATTTATTTTGTGAGTGTAGCCCACCCTACTTTCCTTTGGTAACGAGACATAGCTCGGAAGATCGATTGGTGGATCCGATTTCTTATGCACGCACATGGTAAAATCCAAATATCGTCACTGTCATCCTATATGCGAAAGTGATATGAGTGAATGCTTGATAAACAATATGCGCATGTGTTCAGATTAGGTCGTGGCTGATTCTGATAATGCGCATGATCAAAAGCAAGATCAAAGGTTGATCTTTGGAAATGAGGTGTGATTGAAGGAAATAAACCAAATCAATTGGCTGCATGGTGTGTTTAATTGGAGAAGCCGAATGGTCACTGTTGATGGTGTTTTCAGGTCCTATGTTATTTAAGGAGTACGGCAGGGGTGAAAAGGGTAATTCCCTTCTCGGTCGAAGTCATTAATATCAAACCGACCACATGAGTGTTATAAAACCAACAGGTAGAGACCGAACACTTTACGATTGGCAAACCGACCACTTAAAGATCGGATAACCGGGCATTATCAGATCGGTAGCAGCACTCTCAGCTCAAAGAACCATCATGACCGACCTCATGAAGACCGAGCATATGGCGAGACGTGCTCCGGAAGATAAGGCATCCTATTTTTACGGACAAGATAATAAGTTATCCTACTTTCATTGGGTAAACTAGTAAGTCAGTGTCCTAGAAGGATAAAGGAAGTGAAGGTAGTTTTTGACTAGGAATCCTTATGGGAAAGGGAAATTATTTCAACTAGGGAATTCTTGTAGGAGAATGAATCTGATTTCTACACTATTATAAATAGAAGGGTAGAGTGTGCGTAAGTGGGAGGAGAATCAATATCAAGATCATTACGATCAGACTTGTAAACACAAAAACAGAGCAGAGAAGCTTATTTAAGTAATAAAGTATCACCCGTTCTGTGCCCGTGGACGTAGGTTGGATCTGATCCGCTGAACCACGTTAAATCTCTTTGTCGATTGGCGTATTTGTCTGTCTTTTGCTAAATTTGCTTTTGGTTCCCCCATAACCGAACAAATTCACTATTGAGGGAGGATTGTCTCGGGAGTAATATTCCAATATTGCCCTAAGACCAAAATCAGTCGTCAATAGTTGGCGCCGTCTGTGGGGAATCTCAGATAAAAAGCAGTACACGTGGTAAGACAATGGCAGAAGACGGAAATCGCCGATCATCAGGAAGTCCAACTACGGACTGGGTAAAGAAGATAGAAGAAAACATGAGGAAATATGGGAAACTTAGACGAAACCCTGAAACAGGGCCTGCTGAGGTGTCTAAAGGAGTACCCGGACGTCTTCGCATGGGGGCACGACGACATGCCCGAGATTGATCCAAAGTTCATCAATCACCGCTTGGCAGTAAACCCGTCAAATCAAGAACGGTGCAGGGCAGTAGCTACCGAGGTGGACAAATTATTGAAAGCTGGTTTCATCAGAGAAGTAAAATACCCGGAGTGGGTATCAAACATAGTATTGGTGAAGAAGTCAAACGGAAATTGGAGGATGTGTGTGGATTTCACCGAGCTCAACAAGGCATGCCCGAAAGACAGCTTCCCACTACCAAACAAAGACCAGCTAGTAGATACAACAGCCTGCCAGGGACTGCTAAGCTTTATGGATGCCTTCTCAGGATACAACCAGGTCAAGATGCACCCTGCGGATGAGGAGAAAACAACTTTTGTCACCGATCAGAGGCTTTACTGTTATAAAGTAATGCCCATCGGACTGAAGAATGCAGGGGCAACCTTTCAAATGCTGGTCAACAAAATTTTCAAACCGCTCATTGGCACGTCAATGTTGGTATATGGTGATGACATGATAACAATGTCTAAAGAGCCAGAATGTCACGTGACCGATTTAAAGAAAACTTTCGAATTACTAAGGAAACACAATTTAATGCTCAACCCGGAGAAATGTGCTTTCGGAGTGGCCTCAGGGAAGTTTTTGGGCTACATGGTAAGCTCCCGAGGCATAGAAGCAAATCCATAAAAGATCCAAGCCGTACTGGATTTAAAGTCTCCCAGGACAGTAAAAGAAGTGCAAAGTCTAACTGGCAGATTGGCCGGGCTAAACCGATTCATCTCCCGAGCAACAGACAAGTGCCACCCCCCTCGTCAAAGTCATCAAGAAAGCCAAAAAGGAAATCGACTAGACGCCGGAATGCGAGGAAGCCTTCCTACATTTAAAACAATACCTAACACAGCCCCTACTTCTAGCAAAACCACCCCCAGGGGAAACCTTATACTTGTACTTAGCCGTCTCAGAGCATGCAGTAAGTTCGGTACTAATACAAGAGGTCGACAAGGTCCAAAGGCCAGTATATTATGTCAGAAAAGCTCTGTTAGATGCTGAGACCCGATATCCAGTACATGAACTGGTCGCCCTGTCATTGATCACTGCAGCCCGAAAATTACGACCCTACTTCCAAGCCCATCCTATTGGGGTTTACACCGATTATCCTCTGAGACAGATTATGTAGAAACCAGAAGTTTCGGGCAGGTTAATGAAGTGGTCGGTGGAGTTAAGTGAACATGACATTTCTTACCTCCCAATGATGGCAGTAAAAGGGCAGGCTTTGGCAGATTTTGTCGCGGAATTCTCAGAACCCCAGGTATTGACTGTGGGGGAAGGCAAATGGGAGATGTCAGTAGACGGATCTGCCAGCATACAAGGCAAGGGAGTTGGAATCGTGTTGAAGAGCGACAAAGGTGAAGAGGTGTTGTTCACCCTGAGGTTCGCCTTCGAGGCCACAAATAATGAAGCAGAGTATGAGGCAATTTTGGCCGGTCTTAGGCTATGCACGGTGGTGGGAGTCCACGACGTAGTGGTAAGAAGTGACTCTCAGCTGGCTATTCAGCAGCTGAAAGGAGAATTCCAAGCCAGAGAGCCGAGTATGATAACCTACTTGGCTGAAGTAAAAAGGCTGGTGGAAAGAATGGGGAACGTACACTTTAAACAAATCAGTCGAGAAGACAAATGTGAGGCAGACTCCTTGGCACGGCTTGCATCTTCGATAAAAGCAGAGAACCCCAGAATAGTCCCTCTAATCTGCCTCCGAGAAAAGAGCGTGGGAGAGCTCGAAGTAAAAATATTGGATAAGGAAGGCAAAACCTCATGGATACAGCCAATTAAGAAATATTTGGAAATAGGGGAGACACCCGAGGACAAGAAGGAAGCCAGGAAACTAAAATTCAAAAGCACCAAGTTCTCCCTGATTGAAGGAGTACTCTACTGGAGGGGCCACAAAGTACCCCTCCTAAGATGTTTAGCGGAAGAAGAGGCCGATTATGTACTCAGGGAAATTTATGCGGGCATCTGTGGGAGTCACGCCGGAGGACAATCGATGGCCTTTAAAGCTTTAAGGCAAGGGTTCTATTGGCCTACTATGCATCAGGACGGCATGAGAGTAGCCCGGAAATGCGAAGGATGCCAAAAGAATGCCAATATTCACCACCAACAAGCAGAGCAGTTAACCACCATGTCTAGTCCCTGGCCGTTCGCTCAGTGGGGGCTAGATATCATCGGACCAATGCCAATGGGACGAGGACAAGCGAAGTATGCCATTGTGGCCATAGACTATTTCACCAAATGGGTGGAAGCCGAACCCCTATCCACCATCACATAGAAGAAGGCTACGGAGTTTCTGAAGAAAAATATTATCTGCAGGTTCGGGATCCCTCGAGCCGTCATCACAGATAACGGAAAACAGTTCGATAGTAAAGGCTTCCGGAAGCTCTGTGAAGACCTCCAGATCGCCTTACAATTCGCCTTTCCAGCCCATCCCAAGTCAAATGGGCAGGTTGAGGCCAGAAACAAAACCATAAAGGCAAATCTTAAGTCTCGGCTCGAATCCTTCAAGGGCTTATGGGTCGAGGAATTACCGGAAGTGTTGTGGGCACACCGGACAACCTATAAAAACTCCACATGAGAAACTCTGTTTGCCTTATCATACAGATGCGAAGCAATCATCCCAGCAGAGATCGGAATGACTACCCACAGGGTCCGTCATTTTGAGGACAAACGAAATGAAGAACTTATCAGAAGTCACCTCGATCTAATCGAAGAAAAGAGGGAGAAGTCGGCTATGAAAACAGTAATCTATCAACAAAGAATGGCCCGCTTCTACAACAAAAGAGTTCAGACCCGTGCCTTTCTTCCAGGCGACTTGGTATTAAGAAAGGTCACCCTGAACACCTGAAGGCCGGAGGAAGGCTCATTAGGCGCCAAATGGGAAGGGCCCTACAAAATTGTAGAGGTGGTAAGGCCATGGTCTACATTTTAGAACAGATAGACGGCACCCGATTAAGGAAACCTTGGAATGCAGAGATGCTAAGAAAGTATTTCCAATAGACTTTTTTTTTCTTTCTTGCAGCACCCAACAAGGGTTAAGAGCACAGTGTAAAACCCCTCTCGAAATACCCCGCAGAGAGTTGTAGAGAGGGTAGTAAGTCCCCGAATATGAATAAAACTCTCTTTTAATTTCCACCCACTCTTTTAATTAAAATTGAAAGCCATATTCAAAATTCTGGGGAAATACTCGATACGGAGAGATGATCTGAGGTCGAGGCATCAAACCCATGACAGACCAATCACAAGTGCTACCATAAAAATCCCGGGCACAGACAATCCGACCTAACTCGCTCCACTTACAAAAATCAAGACCACATCAAAGGATAAGAAGTATAAATGAGCACGAGAACCCTTCGCAGTAGCCAGAGCTCAACTACCCCACAACTTATATTTACGAGGGACATGCCAGGATAGTAATCACGGGGAGGGAGTGCCCCCGTAGGATAACCTACCTGACCGGTTTGGGAAATACAACGCAAAGAATGCGCTGCCATATGTTTTGCCTACCCAATGGATCCGTGAGAAGCATAGCACGGGGATGGGTGATGCCTCCGTGGCGATTGCTTACTCCAGTGTTACCGAACATAAGAAGGAAAATGCCCTTAATGTCTCAGACACTCTTTGATCCCTATTTCCTTGATCATTCGGATCCGTGGGAAGTATAGCACGGGGATGGATGATACCCCCGTGGCGATTGCTTGCTCCAGTGTTACCGAACATAAGGAGGAAAATGCCCTTAATGACTCGGACACTCCTTGATCCCTATTTCTTTGATCATTCAGATCTGTGGGAAGCATAGCACGGGGAGGGATGATACCCCGTGGCGATTGCTTGCTCCAATGTTACCGAACATAAGGAGGAAATGCCCTTAATGTCTCGGACACTCTTTGATCCCTATTTCCTTGATCATTCGGATCCGTGGGAAGCATAGCACGGGGATGGATGATACCCTCGTGGCGATTGCTTGCTCCAGTGTTACCGAACATAAGGAGGAAAATGCCCTTAATGTCTCGGACACTCTTTGATCCCTATTTCCTTGATCATTCGGATCCGTGGGAAGCATAGCACGGGGAGGGATGATACCCCCGTGGCGATTGCTTGCTCCAGTGTTACCGAACATAAGGAGGAAAATGCCCTTAATGTCTCGGACACTCTTTGATCAATATTTCCTTGATCATTCGGATCCGTGGGAAGTATAGCACGGGGATGGATGATACCCCCATGGCGATTGCTTGCTCCAGTGTTACCGAACATAAGGAAGAAAATGCCCTTAATGTCTCGGACACTCTTTGATCCATATTTCCTTGATCATTCGGATCCGTGGGAAGCATAACACGGAGATGGATGATACCCCCATGGTGATTGCTTGCTCCAGTGTTACCAAACATAAGGAGGAAAATGCCCTTAATGTCTCAGACACTCTTTGATCCCTATTTCTTTGATCATTTGGATCCAAGAGAAGTATAGCACGGGAAGGGATTGTGCCCTCGTAGCGTATGCTTGCTCCAGCGTTGTAAGGAGGAGCCCTCTAACAGTACACAGGCTCCATGGAGACCTGAAGTATAGAGGATGTGCCCTTACCATTTTAAACGCTCTTTGATCCAAATCTTGGTTCACCGGGACTCTAAATTGAAAGGTTCAGAAAATTTTTTTGGAGACCTCAAACATGACGCTGTTTTGAGGCATCCTTGCTGTTGTTTTTGGATAATTGTTAAATCACCCCCGCGTTTTGATTTTATTTTCCAAGGTTTTGTTTTCGTTTTCATCAGGTTTGACAATGGGACGCCCATGACAAAACTGATAGGGCTTCAAAAGAGGATCCACTTTCCTTCTGAATAAAACCCAAAGGATTAATCGGCTCGGGGCTGGATTCATTCTGCCGAGGGCACTTGGTTAATCGGCTCGGGGCTGGATTCGTTCCGTCAAGGCCACTTGGTTAATCGGCTCGGGGCTGGATTCGTTCCGCCGAGGCCACTCGGTCAAATCGGCTCGGGGCTGGATTTCGTTTCACCGAGGCCACTTGGTTTCTCTCAGCTCGGGGTCGGGTTACGTCGCACCGAGTCCATCCTTTTGGTCTGGGGACGTAACATCCCCCCAGAGCCAAGTGTTTCTCTCAGCTCGGGGTCGGGTTACGTCCCACCGAGTCCATCCTTTTGGTCTGGGGACGTAACATCCCCCCAGAGCCAAGTGTTTCTCTCAGCTCGGGGTCGGGTTACATCCCACCGAGTCCATCCTTTTGGTCTGGGGACGTAACATCCCCCCAGAGCTAAGTGTTTCTCTCAGCTCGGGGTCAGTTTACATCCCACCAAGTCCATCTTCTCAAACTAGGGACGTAACTTTCCCCCAGTGAGCCAAGTATTTCTCCTAGCTCGGAGTCGGTCCTCAAGTGGACGTTTTTGGGAGAGCAACCGGAGCAAGTCATGAAGAATCAAAAAAGAAAATAAGGGAAGAATAACTACCTTTGCTATATGGGAACACAACAATGTGACCACATCCTCGGGAGAGAGATCTTCGTATCTCGGAATCTTTACCGGAGGGACTGCCTCAGCCAGTTCGTTGAATGCCGGCACCAGATGAGAAGTGGCCTCCCGAATGTCCTGACGAGGTCTTCTACGCCAAGAATCACGACGCCTTTCTGTTTTTTAGAGGAATCATCTGGTACTCTCTTCTCTTTCCGAACGGGCTGCCTCTTGCTCATGACCCTTTCCTCTTTCACCTCCCGAGTCAGCTCAGCTTCCTCTCCCCGAACGGACGCCTCCTTTTCCTGGTAGGTTTTGATGGGCTTGGGGGTCGGGCGGAAACTATTGGTGATGCCCCGGAAGAGAGAGATAAACTTTGGGCAGGTGACGGGGCTGCTTTTTCAGTCACCTTTTTGGCCTCGGTAGCTGGCCGTTTCCGAGAGGACCCAGCTCCGGTATAGCTGATTTTCTGTGTTACACCGGCCAGTTGATCCAGGTATCTTGGCCTTTTCGACATACCTACAAAAAAACAACATAGGCAAAAAGGGTGGTCAGTCCAGAATCTGAGCAAATTCAAATTATCATCATGCTAAACAAACAAGGAGATTGGTTAAAATGTTAGTAAAACCCACCTATCCGCCCCGAGACATTCGGAGGAGCAGTCCGAATCAGGCCCGACTCGAGAAAAGCCACATCATTAACCAATTGCTTCCAATGTTCGGCATAACTCCGAGCCCAGCGTACCCACCGCCGGACCTGATGGGAAACCTTGGGAGCATCTCCCCAATAAGCTGGGAAGAATTAGAGAAGTTAAAAACCTATCGTAAAATCAAAAGTAAGAACGCTAAGGGTTAAAGTCCTAACCTCCCGCTCTAAAGATATCCGGGACAGAGACCTCCTCTTCGTATGATCTCAGAACTCATCCCCAATCTCCTGTGGCCCAAAACCATAAGTCTTTGAAGTTCTTGTTGGAGTCGGGGAGCTTGCCGACAACGTTTGACGAATCAGCATAAGTACAAAGGTAATACCAACCCTGGTGTGTTTTTGGGTTGGTCTTCAATCGATATAGCCTCTTCACCTCTTCAAGAGAGGGTTCACCGAGTCCCGCCCGACTCCAAATCACATGAAGCCCGGCCAAAATCCTCCAGCTATTCAGGCTCAGTTGACAGGGGGCGATCTCCATCTCGGCTAGCATCCAGGCGAAATAGCATTGCATCGGCAGTCGGAGTCCACACTCAAAGAAATCCGGAAGAAGTGCCACTGAACCCTCGTCCGGTTGACTAGCACGGTCCATTGGACCGGGGACTTCAAGAGCGATATCTATCAGAATGTCATATCGCTGCCGGAGCAGTGCTAGGTCATCTTCAGTTATTTTGGATGGCCGATCCATATCCAAAGCCGAGCAGTCAAAATCACCGGGCTCTGGGTCCTTTCGAGGTTTTCTCTGATGGTAAGTATCTTGTTCAATTTCAGAAGGGGTGGGGGTAGTGTCGAGGTCCTCTATGCTTGGTGCCCCCGAGCTCGAGGAGAGCTCTTCAACATGAGGGGTCGGAGGTCTAGCAGGGTTTGCAGAGGAAGACCTGGTGTCAGACATCCCTGACATCCGAGAAATAAAAGAAAAAAATGGGAGGTCAGTCTACAACTAATTTCTAAAGCTAGAACCTGTGGGTTCTAAATGCCCTAACAATGCCCATCAAACCATAAATCTCTCCCTAGCGCCATCAAGCTAAACCAAAAAACAGACCTAGGAGTCTCTAAATCCCAAAAAATCCAGACATGCTTCACCAAAAAAAAAAAAAAAAAACAACAAGATTCGTAACTCATGAAAAAACAAAGCAATGAGGACGGTCAGAAAAACTTACTTGTTTCCTTCGGAAAGATGAAAGTTTGCTCGGTGTGATCTGGTTGTTCTTCAAGTTCACTGGTCACAGTTAGGAAGGAGGAGTTCTCACGATTAGGGAAGTCGAAATGTTCGTAAAAGAAAGCAACATTGTTTACTCCATTTTGATATAATCTGTTCGGTGCGTTTGCGGCCGTTGGATTGAACGAAAGCGTCAGATATATGCCACGTCAGATTGTTCGCTTTTTGGCGGGAGAACGACGGATGGTTGACAATTGGCAGGCTCCCGTTGAACCCTAGAAGTGATCTGATGGGCATTTAAGAGGATGTGACGGTTGCGCGTCTCGAGGGGCAAAATTACAGAAGGGCAATAAGAGGATTTTACCTCGGTAGGAATAAAGACAGGCCGAACACTTGAGTTCGACTGATCAGGATGTAAGTGCGGGCCGATGAAATTTCTCCTTCAGAAGATCGGCTATCAGTTTATCAAACCGTACCACTATTATATAGTTCTCGGCACCAACTTGTATGACTCGTTGGAAACGAGAACTAGGGGACAGATGTTGATGGTGTTTTCAGGTCCTATGTTATTTAAGGAGTACGGCAGGGGTAAAAAGGGTAAATCCCTTCTCGGTCGAAGTCATTAATGCCGACCCGACCACATAAGTGTTATAAAACAACAGGTAGAGACCGAACACTTTACGATCGGCAAATCGACCACTTAAAGATCGGATGACCGGGCATTATCAGATCGGTAGCAGCACTCTCAGCTCAAAGAACCATCATGACCGACCTCATGAGACCGAGCATATGGCGAGACGTGCTCCGGAAGATAAGGCATCATATTTTTACGGACAAGATAATAAGTTATCCTACTTTCATGAGGTAAACTAGTAAGTCAGTGTCTAGTAGGATAAAAGAAGTGAATGTAGTTTTTGACTAGGAATCCTTATGGGAAAGGGAAATTGTTTCAACTAGGGAATTCTTGTAGGAGAAGGAATCTGATTTCTACATTATTATAAATAGGAGGATAGAGTGTGCGTAAGTGGGAGGAGAATCAATATCAATATCATTACGATCAGACTTCTAAACACAAAAACAGAGCAGAGAAGCTTATTTCAGTAATAAAGTATCACATGTTCTGTGCCCGTGGACGTAGGTTGGATCTGATCCGCCGAACCACGTTAAATCTCTTTGTCGATTGGCGTATTTGTCTGTCTTTTGCTAAATTTGCTTTTGGTTCCCCCATAACCGAACAAATTCACTATTGAGGGAGGATTGTCTCGGGAGTAATATTCCAATATTGCCATAAGACCAAAATCAGCCATCAACAGTCACAATAATTTTACAAGCAATTTGGTTGCTCACTGCGTGAATGATCCAAAATTCATGGATCACGTATTTGATAATTTTGTGGCTGTTTTATGTTGCAAAATAAACCAAAATAATATAAACAGTTTCAGCAGTAATAATAATAAAATTATGGGGCTGATCGGATATGAGTTTTTGGCAAAAACATTCTGGATCTATATGAGGAGGGCAAAAAAAAAATTTCAAGGTCGATCCTGTGTGCCTAAGCCGCTTCCGCTGCTCGAGAGTTGCGACTCTTTTGCAACTGTATCATAACCAATCACTCTATGGTCATTTACATCATTACCATATAATAAAATAATTTATATTACAAAAACTGTCTATTTTATTCATTAATAAAATATATAAAAAAGTATTTACATGGAAATACATAGAAATTGGCGCTCAGAGCACCAACCCTAACAATGACAAAATGACATCCTAGAGATCTATATTTTGCATGAACATAGATCTAGAATAATGGGCCCGATGACTAGTGACTGCAGTGTAACACTTGTTCTCGAACTGGGTCTCCAAAAGTGACACATGGCTCACCAAAAGAAGAATCCTGCAAAAGAACTAGGAAGTGGTGGGGGTGAGTCCTGAGGATCTCAGTGAGTGGAGCTACAAATAAGAAACTGAATCAGAACATCTGTGTGAAATCATTTATACTTAAAGTGCTTCTGAAAACTTTCTTTGGAAACTGATTCTTTTCTTTTAAACTGGAGAAAACCTTTTTCTGAAAACTTTTATGTGAAAAACATCTCTGGTACTGTGGAAAAACTTGACGCATAGGGGCGTTACGTATCGCCGTCCCCCCATATGCCCAACTGGAGCCAGAAGTGCAAATCCATGACTTTGGGGCGTTACGTATCGCCGTCCCCCAAAGCAGGCCACTTATGTCCCTGAAACTAGTTGACTTGGGGCGTTACGTATCGCCGTCCCCCAAGCCACTGAACTAGAGCCGATAGTACTGATCCATGCTACTACCTGACCCTGAAACTAGGGCCTAAGGGCGTTACGTATCGCCGTCCCCCTATCCCTGAACTACGTGTGCAAACGGTCTTTATCCGTCAATTCCATAAGTAAGAGTTGAGGTGGATTTTTCCTCCAATGTCTCGAAAACATCATAAAACTCATGCTTTTAAACTTTAAGATTTCTAAACTTATTTTTACAAGAAATAACAGATAATCAATAAGGATAACGCCCTAAAACATTTAAAATAAATCTGAAACAATAACAAGTGAACTCAAAGCAGTTTTGAAAGAAAATGCATCCACTCACATATTTAAAGTCCAGTCAAGTTCTCTTCACGTCGCTGGGGGCGAACGCGGCTCCTGATAAGTATCTATATAGAATACAATGAGTTAGAATCATGAGTTATAAAATACGGTTCAAAATCAAATTAAATTCCTCAACCTAGCTGGATTACTCCCTTAGAACATTTATATCCCTTAAAAGAAATGTGAAATAAAATTCAGACCCTTCGTTACGCATCGCATCTACCAAAAATATTCTAGTTTTTGGGCTCGCGTCGTGACGCCAGTCCCATACGCGTCGCGACGCGCCCGTGCAAATTGATTGCACGTCTCTGCCTCATTCGTATTGCGACACGAGCTTGGCGAGTCGTGATGCGATGCCGATTTCAGGGCCAGATTTGCTTCTTCTCCCATAATTATCCCCCAATCCATTTCCACACAATCCCCAAACAAATACTACATCTAAAACACATCATAATCATCAAATGACACTCTCAACCTCTCATCTCCACCCAAAATTATATCATCATTTCCTATACTTCAATTAAAAACAAGACATGAAAACATTCCCATACATCAATTCATTCCCTCAAAAATCACCCAAACTACAGTATCAATAAGTCAACAACACACTTCACTCAACCAACTATCAAAATTAAAAACACCACAATTTGAGTTAAGTAAGCTTACCTTATTTCAACTCCTTTTTTCCTTAATAATGCACCAAGAATCTCTTTTATCTTCTTTTAGGATCTAGCTTGAATGGATTACTTTGTTTGGCTTTAAGTTTTTGACAGAAAAAAAATTGCAACCTCTCTCTCCCTCTCTCTCAATCCCATGACCAAACAAGGGAAGAAATGGAAGCATTTCCCTTTTTGTTTCTTACTTAACCAATTTCTAGAAAAGTCTAGTTAATTTTTCTTGTTGGGCCTTTGGGCTTCTATCTTCATTTCTTTTTAAATTTGTTGTTGGGCCTAGAAAAAGAATGAGGAATATTGGGCTAAAATTCAAGTATTAGATCATTGTCTCTAAGCCGATCCCAGAAAAAAAATCCCTAGCGTCCCTAGCCGAACAAAACATTTGGGGTCGTTACAGTTCTCGATAGAGAAGAGGGACAACATGTCGTATTGCTCTCATCACAATATAAATAGACATGCCACTGAGAGTTGCAGAGATTTGCAGGAGTAGGTTGAAGACCTAGTCATGAATGAATACCTCTAGGAATGCATCGACCATGATGTCATGATGGTGGTTTTTCACCCTGTTGAAGGTTTGAATACCAAAGAGGGACGGAGTAGGTATTGTACTTGGCCAAAAATGGATAACAAAGGTCCAAGGGCTCGGATTGAGATGGGTTAGGAAGAGAGACCCGACCTTGTAATACAAGAGAGTTCTCGCAAGGACCGAGTTTGTTGATGATAAAGTAGGTTGGTATGCCGGCCTGACCTAATGAAGAAGTGGTGGATTTGGGGTTATTAGAGGATTTGTGGAAACCGACCTGATGGGTCCTTATCAGCATAGCCAGACTTGGTTAAAAGAGTTAGAGAGAGCTTTTATTACATATACCTCGGTATACCGACCCGAGGAACAAAGATGAAATCATAGGCCGACATATATCTAGGTCATATGACATATGCCCTATGTGAGAAGATGGGCTTCTAAAGGTCTAGGTCATATGATGTATGTTCTATCTGGGAGTTTGGGCTTCTAGAAGGCTAATGATGACAGAAGTTGATCGATAACTCTCATTGGAGGAAGACTCATCCAACTATTCATAGGATGAAACAGCACCAGAGTAGTTGAATTATAGGTTGTCACATCATTTAAGTCTATAGCAGTGGTTAAAAGGTTGTAATGATGAGTTTCTACTGACAGTGATGGTTGAACCCAATGACAGTACAATTGTTTGTTGAGTGGTTGGGGAAAGCAGCATAGGGACAATGATGGCCTGATGATGACAGCTAACATCATGGGTTGATAGAATAATGCATTTGGGAACCTATATAAAGGGTTTGAAATCTCAGATTCAAGGGTGAGAAAATTTTGTATCTCACAACTTTTAGAAAAACTGAGAGTTGAAGAGTTAGTGATAGTGAGAGAAAGTAGATCAGCACCTAACCATATGAGAGATTTGTAATAAGCATGTTGTAAGACCTGATGTGTTTATTTTTGTATTCTTATATCCCCTCTCACTTGTAACTCGGATCGGTCTTGACCCCGAACAAAAATAAAACACACATTTTTTTCTCCCGTGGACGTAGGTTAGAGCCACTTTCTGTTGAACCACGTAAACTCTGTGTTTATTTTTCTACCTGCTAAGTTTGCATTAGTTCCATACTAACTCAATAAATTCACTGTTAGAAAAGTTATTTTTGGAGGTCGTCAACAATTGGTTTTCACAAAATTTGGTCTTTTTGTTGGTTCTTTGGCTTGGCACTTGAGTTGTTGTGGTGGCTAAGTTTGGGCACGAAAGAGATGCTTGGCCCGACCAGTTTCTCTTTTTCTACAAGAAAATGAAGGGATACATTTTTTTTTTTTTATTGTTATTGTATTGTCATTAAGAAAGCACAAAAATGAAAACTTTATGAAATACCAACACTTATTTTGGAGGAGTATCTGCACTGTTATTGTTAACAGAGTAACTGAAGAGGAATCGCTACAAATGATTACCAGAATTCTGAGGAATAGCAGTAGTAGTAGTAATTTCACCAACATTTTGCTGATTATGGTCAACGAAACAGAGCATTTTGGTAGGCTTTTTCATGATTGAAAACGCAGAGAAACAAACAAAGAGCAACTTCTTGTTCAAATCAAGACCTATAACAATATCATATGAGAACAACAATTGAGAGAAACTTGTTGTACTACCTTATTCAGCATCGAATCCTTCATTATCCACAGGATGGTGAAGTTGGGCCCATCTTCCGTGACTTCAATTAAGTATTTGAATGTCGGTTTCATTTGCTATTGTCATTTATGAATGGTCCAAGTTTAGGCAAAAATAAGAAGACCAACAAATAGGCAAAAAATTCAAGCTTTTTGCTTTAACATAATTCCTTAACCAGTTCTTATTTCATGTCTTGTCCCGAACTTGTTGGAGATGGGATGGAAAATAGGAACTGGTTCGGGATTCTTGGGAACTAAATTCCATTTCCTATAAATCTCAAATCCCGATCGAGAATTTACATAACTAATTTTGCACGCCCTAAGTTTGTAAGGCTTTGGCAAAATTGCGAGGTTATGAATTATGTGAAACATGTTATGAATGTTTGGAAATCATTTTGGGTTGATTTGGTAAAGCTTGAAAATGTTCAGGTTGGAAATCAATCAACCGGTTTAATGGAAAATTATGATTATGATTTCCTTAATTTGAGGTATCCTTCAAAGATTTAAACTACTAAAACCTTGTTTGAAAAGGATTCGAAGTGTTTAAAGGTATGAACAAGGATTAAACATAACACTAAATAAACTGTTTTGGGCATATGCAAGCAACCCATGAGTTTTGAATTTCTAATCAAGCAGGTAGTGTTTGTTCAATTCTTCAGAGAAAACCCTTGAATTCTTCTGAGCTAAAACCCCAAACACAAACAAGCGCCATGTTTTCGTTCGACCCAACAAAATGAAAAACACAAGATATTATGAAAGATTGAATCTTCAAAGTATTTTCACTATAATTGGCTGGAAGCCTCTTTTGGTTTTTTTGTTTTTTTTTAGCTGGGAATTTTTGTTGACTTTCAATACCTTGCATGTTTCTTACTGCTGAAGATTTACAGTAGCTGAAACAGGAGAAACGAAATGCCATGCGTGTCATGTAGTAGAAGAAGCTAGGTTATTACGTGGCAAAGCCTCCCTTATCTGTTTGTGGCTGGATGTTTATATACCGAAAAGAAAGTAATGAAGATGACGTTATCCTAACATTTTTTTTTTTTTGAAGTTATCAAAAATCGACTCTCTCATCACAAATTGGGCTGATTTTTGAAACTAATTGGCCCAGGTAAATCATTTAACAATTGAAAAGTAAAACAACAAATTGACCTGATTATTAAAGTTAATTGGCCCATCAGCCGAAGCAGGCACCTTGTGGTGTGCTGTATATTCACACTTATAATATATAATATATATGTATTTATGTATATATGTTTGAATTTATGTATGTATATATGTGTATATGTGTGTGTATATATGCGGATGTCCGCGTGAATTTTTCATGCGAATGCACGATAAAGTATATTTTTATATTTTGTCATGCATCCACACGAAAAATTCATGGAGACATCTGCACCACAGAATATGTGTGTATTCAACAGGTTGGGTATGGTACGAAAATGTCAATACTCGTACTTACCTTATTCAATCAACATGGACGAAAATTGTCTTCTTATCCACCCATAATATATTGGATCCCCATGGGCCCCAGTTCATATGAGGATTTTATCTCTATTTGAACGGAAATGTCAATATATGTACCTGAACCATCCAACCAACGAGTATGAAAATTATCTATTTACCCATCCCTAACGTATCAGCCTTCTCGAGCCACATCCATACAAAGATTTTTGCCATCCCTACACACACAAAAGTTAGAACATATTGTAAGTGATCCTCCAATATGGTAAGCAAAATTATGGTAAAGAATATGTAAACAAAATGCAATTAAAACGTCGAGGAGGAGGAGGAGGAGGAACTCATTCATGATAAACTGGTTCTGCTTCTACTTCTACTTGGAATAAGAACCTACTCAGAAAAAATCGGCTCCTAAATATTAGGAACTGGAACCTACCCTATTAAATAGGGTATCCTATTTATTGGTTCTAATTCGGTTCCGGATTACTCTGTTTTGACAATGAAAAGAAAATATATTAGCTTTTCAATTTTTTGTTGTACAAAGATATGTGTTAGTTTTGTGTGAAATTTTATAAATAAGATGTTGATATGAAGAAATTGGGCTCAATTATTTGATACTAATCTAAATTTAAAACAATTGCTCCAAAGAAATCACAAATTCTGAGTAAATTTAATATTAGTTCAGTTACATATTTTCGATTCTAAAAATTCCAATTCTATGGTCTGGTTCCGATTCAAAATATTGAAGAACCAAAATCTACCTGAACAAATTTTAGGAATCTAAACCTGGTTAAATCTGAAACCATTGCTCACCCCTAATAAGATTCCACATATTGATTGGTGTTTTTGTATACTTAAAGTAACTAATCGCAATCCCAACTTATAGATTTATATGTTAAAGATAATGAACCGTGTGATAACAAAGATATCATAGGCAATGGAAGCCAAGAAAATTTCATTTTCCTTCCGCACGCAGCTCATTCTTTGTTTCCCTGCAGATACTTTGCTAATGGATACTTTTAAAACGTGTACAAGGAATGCAATCTGTAACTAATTTTTCTTCTTCTGTTAATTATCTTTCTCCTCCTTTATATAAACCAAAAAGTAATTAAAAGACCTCCCTATAACCAGGAAAAAAAAAGGGACCAAAAAAGAAAAAGAAATTCTCCTCATCTTAATCGGGATAGGTTACATGTTGTGTTGAGCTTGAGGTCAATGAATTTACAAATTCTTACAATGAAAATCACAATCCCCTGAATGAAAGAAGCTTAGTAAAGCACCTATGTGGATCATCATCAGGTTTGAGATAAGCTTCATTAATTCTCTGGCACGAAACCTCAAAGGGCAAGTCCTTCACCTTCAATCCACCAAAACTAAAACTAAAATCCCCATTTATGTACATATCAACAATCATAGCTTTTGCTTTAAATCTCATCTTCAATATCTCAGCATTTGCATCATCAATTCGAGAACGAGTAGTGGTCGTGTTCACATCAAGTTTTGTTCCGCTGCCAGGCTTTTGGGAAAATCCTGAAAGTATAGCGTGTCCGATTCTGACATGTTCCGCAGTTATGTCAGCCCTCATTGACTCATAGTGTAAGCTCGTTCTGTCATTTTCGTTATCAAATTGCACTACGACATTCACATCCATACTCAGAAACTTCTGCCGCGCTGATTCTGTAATTTGTATACTCGAAGAATGGACCTTGGTGACAGAGATTTTTGGCAACGATGATTGCAGAAACCCAACAACGATGAATCCCGAGACGGAGAGGATCATAAGCAAAGCTGTGATGATAATGCAAAGCCATGAACAGCACTTGAAACAAGAGCGAGAGCGTTGCCTTCGAGCATACTGCATGTTTTGGTTATTGGGATTTTCTGAGAAGGCTACACGCTTTTTCTGAGGATTGTGGTGTGCTGCTGCTCCTATAAAACCTGCCATTTCCCAGAAAAATTTCTGAGCTTGATGGTCAACGAATTAATGAGTTAATGTTAGCTTTCATATTATTGGTTCATACGTTGGCTATGTTATTCGTGGTAAGTAAATCCAACAGAATTGTCATTTTTAAAAGTTTTCAAGCAACTACGTTAGCTGTAATGCTACTAAACTAAAAATTTTCAGTAAAATCTGAGCTATTTTAAGGTTTTGGTTAAACAAGTATTATACAACTGTCCCTAAAGGCGTGATTTGATGGTGTAAGATTTAAGATCTCACCTTGAAATCTTGGATTTGAATACAGGGAGTACGTTTCTCGTAAGAGCCTCAACTAATCGGGATTAGTTTGACGGCGGGATTTCCAACTATTCTAAAAAAAAAAAAAAAAGTCTTATACAACCCATGATGATGATATACAAACGCTTTTCTTGCTCTATTATAGTTTTTTTTCCTCAAGTCACAGTATTTTATGTATCGTCATTCTTAACCAAATTATCAGCTGTTACCAGCACAATAGATTGAATTTCATCAATTGATTCAGAGTACTGTGGAATACAATTATTACAACAAATCATGATGAGAAAATAATTAAAGAACATTACATCCCCAAGAAAAATTGCAGAATTAGACAGATTCACACGATACCCACAAATGGATGTAAGTTTCAATTTCAAATGATGCTTGAGAAAAAACTTACTGTGCATGTTTGCACATAAATGTCAATCTTACTATTAAAACTTGAAATCAAACAGCACCAACTTTGCTGGAAATCACAGGGTCTGCACATTTGTGTCTTTGGATTTGTTCTCTTCAGAAGATGACTGGTCTTCTAGTCAGATTGCCGGATTTCTTCAATCATTCTAACAACTTCGTCCATGTTCGGCCTCATGTCTGGCACCTTTGCCACGCAGGCCATTGCAATTTGCAGCATCTGTACCATTTCTTCTTCAATGTTTTGGAATCTCATCAACTCAACATCAAAAACCTCAGCTGTCCATTCTTCCCGAACAACAGACTGGACCCACCTAGGGAGATCAACCATATCGTCACGCCCCGGTGACTGGAGTGGAGCTTTCCCTGTCAGCATCTCAAGGAGGAGGACACCAAAACCATATACATCTGATTTATGACTGTGCTTACGAGTTTCAATCACCTCAGGAGCACGATAACCTGCACTCCGAGATGGTGCGGCAGGCACATTCATAAGAGGGGTCAGGCCAAAATCAGAGATGCATCCATCAAGATCTTGGTTGAGGAGGACATTTGAGGCCTTAATATTTCCATGTGTGAACTTCGGACCACCCATTGAATGAATGTGCGTAATGCCCCTTGCTGTCCCAAGGGAAACCTTTACCCTGGTCTCCCAGTCTAGTGGAGTTCTTCCAGCTCCCCTATTTCCTGTCATCAAGTAAAAATTGAGTGTAGGTTGCAAGAGAATATTCAAGCTCGTTTTCTTGCCTAGAATAATAGTTTTGTCTAAGGGAGTAAACAAATTTCACGAAAAAAATGGATGGTTCCGTTGGACAGATATTGTTCCTTAAAACGATACATTAATTAAAAAGCGATAAGATCTTCAGAATATCCAAGCACTTTTCTTGATTAGGATAATCCAAAAGTACAAATTGCAGCCATTTTACTAATGGAAACAATGAGTAGCAATTCTACACAAATGGACCTACAGTTCTAATCAATGTTAACAGTCATGCACTGAAAATCAGTAAGATTCCACAAGACTACTTATATCATGAACTATATCGTAGGTGATTATGTTCCTAGTGTTCAACTTCTTTTTCACCAGAACTATAATGGCATGAAGCCAATATTGCCTCCCGAAACACTCACGTATCCTTCCTAAAGTTATTTTTGTTCAAAATCAAGTTGTAGATTTTGCAAGTCTCTCAACAACCAGGATAAAATCAATAAGAAGCATTCAAGACCAATTTTTTTTTAATCTCCTAATATCAAGATTTTTATCAAAATTGGACACCGATCTCCCGGTTCATACAAAGTAGAAGTCGTCGCCTCAATATTCAAGTTCTTATCTCAGGCATAAAGCTCATATTTAACATGCTTACATGATCTTTAATCAACTATGAGCTATTTATGTGCAGTCAAATTACTACATAATGCCCATATGCTCTTAGTGACAACATTATACCTCAGTTCTTCGAGATTACTCGTCATAACATTTTGAATTTCCAAAATTTATTCAGAACCTCTAATACCATCAAATTTATAGAATCCTTATAGAAGACATGACAAGGCAAGTTAGTGTCTAATAAAGTATAATGGGCCACACCATGAAGGGGTTGTTAAGAGTCTCACAGTGTTAATGTATAAAAGTTATGCATTCTTAGACCAAATTTAACCCTTCCTTGTTCTTCTAACTATTTTCAAATAAGATTGAAAGGAAGAATTTAGTAGAGAAACCATACCATGTAAGAGTGTGGATAAGCTTCCACTAGCAAAATAGTCGTAAACCAAGAGTTTTTCATCCTTCGAGTAGTAATAAGCACGGAGTGGCACGACATTTGGGTGTTGCCCAACCCGTCCCACAATCTCCATCTGCTGTTCAAAGTCCTTCTTCCCGACCACGACCTCCTTCAACCTTTTCACCACTACTGTTGTTGACTCCTCCAGGACAGCTTTATATGCCGTGCCATAACTACCCTTACCTAGCACTTCAGCCGAAGCCCTTAATAAATCTTCAAGATCAAAATTATAAGAACTACCTTCAAAGAAAACTAGCTTGTTTTTCTCAGGTTCTTGCACCCCACTTCCAAACTCTTCTCCAGGCTTCTCACTCCTGCCACCACTAGAAGCCTTCCCTTTGGATACACCATTGCTCCCATTATCTTTTTTCTTCAAACAGTAGCATAAGATAATTAGAGCTACAAGAAGTAGCAATACAGACCCTCCTACTGCAATGGCAATGATAGATCCCAAAGCAAGTTTCTGTTTCGAGCTTTCCTTTCGAGGAACAAATGGGGGTGGAGAAGAAGTGGGTGATGGAGAAGGTGCAACCGGGAAGCAAGCTTGTAGCGGTGGACCACATAAGAGAGAGTTACCTACAAAGGAGGAATTGGGGAACTTTTTAAGGGATGACGGAATTGAACCATTAAGATCGTTGTAGCTTAAATTCAGATGTCTGAGCTTAGGGATGTCAATATTGGGTATCGATCCTGAAAGGTTGTTATTCTGGAGGCTCAATCCAGTAAGTAGTGTCAAATTTTGTATGCTCTGTGGGATTTTTCCCATGAAGGAGTTGAATGAGAGATCCAATACCTTAAGTTGAGGGGAAAAAGAGGTGGGAATATTGCCAGAGAAGTTATTATGTTGGAGATAGAGGTTGCGCAGAGAAGGAAGGGAGGAAATTTCAGAAGGAAGACTACCAGTCAGCACATTAGATCGAAGGCTGAGAGTCTGAAGGGCATCCAGTTTACCAAGAGTGTTGTTTGGTATATGGCCCACAAGTCCAATTCCAGGGAGCCGAAGGGCAAGCACACGAGTACCATCCTGAGTACAAGTGATGCCCACCCAAGAGTGGCAGACAGGATTATTGGAGCTCCAGTTGAGCTTCCGAAGATGGGGTACAGCATATGCAAAGT
Organism: Zanthoxylum bungeanum; assembly: GCA_019454045.1. Taxonomy (NCBI): domain Eukaryota; kingdom Viridiplantae; phylum Streptophyta; class Magnoliopsida; order Sapindales; family Rutaceae; genus Zanthoxylum; species Zanthoxylum bungeanum. The sequence continues at coordinate 93,221 of SKCR01035318.1, read as the reverse complement.
CAAGAAGGGCTTGTCTATCTGAGTTCAGGTCAGCAAAAGCCAGAGGAAACACAGAGATAATGAGGCAGAGGGAGAAAAAAAATGAGGAGAAGTCGAACTTCATGAGGAACTGTTTGATACAAGGTAAGTGGATGTGATGATTGGAACAGAAATGCAGCCTCCGGGGGCCTTGCTGTATTCCTGAGTAAGCCAAAAGCAAACAATATTAGACTAATGGAAACGCAGATCAAAGGACCACAATCATTCATACAATTTGCAAATAAGCAATGAGTGCTGATCTTCAAAAAAAGATTATATAAGTCCCATTTGTGTCAAAAGCTACTAAAAAATTCAAAATTATGAAAGGAAATGCAACAAACCATTTCACAAAATAGAGATAATACAGCACCAAGAAATGACGAGAGAAATCAAAAAGTAAAAAGTAATGTGATTTCTGAATTCTAATAGAAAAGTATCTCAATAGCAAATTTCTTATCAAATGCAAATTCCACGAACATCATAAACTATAAAGGAGAATACGACCTTCAATTTTCTCACATCTAATCCTATCTAAAATCATCAATCTTTGAGAGCTCAAAGCTGAAGAGGAGTCGTGCTTATGTATGATGAGCACCCGAAACAAGGGCAGTATGGTCAGTTTTCCATTTTCCATTATCCATTGCTACCATTGAGAGATTGAAACATAAGGAACTATAAACATATTCAATTGGGAAAATCATCAATTTTCATTTTTATTTTTATTCATTAATTTATTTCAAGTAAGTACTTTATTAATCACATTTGAATAAGGCCCCATTAGAAAATGCAACCATCTTTAACAATTTATAAACTCTAATAGCTAAGAGACTAGGCCAAAAGAGTATAAAAAAAAATGGATTTTTATAAACAACAAATAAAGATAACAAAGAATACAAAAGAACCCACAAAGATTATAGAGAATTAGGCAGATATACGAAGTATGGAAGCAAAGAAAATGGAATAAAAATGAACCTGGAAACATGGGGGAGCAAGACCTATCGTCATCCAATGACGAGTCGACAGCTCAGCTCAGCTAAGAAGCTACAGTTGAGAGATTTAGCTGAAACTTGAGAGATTTGTTGTCTTTGTAACTGCATTGGTTCCAGATCCAACATTAGAAGCTGTAACTCGACAGAACTCAACTCAACTCAACTCAGCTTCAAGTGCTTTTAATATTTGAAACACGTGGCCTTGTTGTGTGACATGTTAGATACAGATGCTTTGAGCTTCAGCTTTGAGCCTTGAGAGTAATAAAACCAAAAAATAAAAATAAAAAAAATTTAAAAATGGGAAAATTAGGATTCAATGAGAAATGGTTATGACTGAAAATGAAGAGAGAGTGAAGGTGAATGGAGCAAACAGAAACGAGGTACTGCCTCTCGTTGAACTTTTGCTTTAAGCACTACAATTTTTTTAATTAATTTAATTTAACACTTTTTAATATTTAATTAAATAAGTATTTATCCTTTTTCAAATAAATAAACAAATATGCGATTATGACATTTAACCCGTTTTCATCACGGTTGACTAATCGGCGGTGAATTTCGATCTGTTTTATAATTATGGATATTTTTTTAATTAAAATTTATTATAAAATATAATTATACGACGAAAATAAATTTAGGACATCCTAAAACTTAAGTCAAGTTAAGATAAAATCTAATAATATAAAATAATATGTGTAATATGTGTTTTTTGTAACTAATAGAGATACTTATTCACATCAAAAACTACTTAGGAACATGAGAAATTACGGGATCGATCTGATTTCTCTACCCCAACAATATAATACAGAACAATTAATACATGTATGAAATAGTCAAAATCTCAGCCTTAAAGCTCCTTCACTCTTCACTATTGATCTAAAACAAAAAAAAAAAAAATCTAAAATTTCCTATTAAAAGATACGAAATCCCAAATTTAGAATAGCATCAGGATAGCAAGCGCTGATAATTATAAATTTAGTCCTTAAATTATCTCTAATTTATAATTCTGCCATTAATTATTCTCGAAATAGTAATATATCATTCTTTCTTTTGGAAATATTGAAAAACTCCACCGTCAAACTATTTTACCCAAATTTAAACGGAATAAATAAAATCTTCATGAATTCGAATTCAGAACCTGACAAATAAATCTTAAATCATTTACTACCAAACTACACCCCTTAGATCGTAATTTAGCATTCACCTATATTATTTATGCACAAATATAACTTCATATCGCTATTTAAAAAATTATCGGCAAAAAAACAAATTTTAATTTTACTTCTACCCAAAATGAAAGCACAATAGATGACATATTTAGTGAAAAAACTCATTTTTTTACATGACATTTATTTATTTTTGACCGTCAGTGATTTTTCTTTTAAAACGACTATGATTTTAGAAATTAAAAATCACAATACTTTTGTGCTCAACATATCTTTAAAAATAATTGGAGCCCATTTATTTGATTGGGGTTGGCTTGCTATTATTTTGCATTGTTAATTATCTTACATATAACATAATAATGCCCATCATTGAATAAATAATGTTTGGAGCCGTTTCTTATTTTTTTTAAAGGTTGTACAAATTAAATTTTTAGTCCCCTTCTTTCTTTCTGTTTAAAAGATAATAGGGGATAATTCTAAATATATTTTTAATCTTTTATTTTTTCAAGATTTGAATTTCATTGACAAATTTTATTAAGATACTTCAAAATCAACTTGATTATGTTTTAAAGCGTCTTTCTTTCTATTTGTTTACTGGTTTATTTTCTAAATAAAATAATAACATATTTAAACATGACATATATTGTTGTCTATAAAACAATGTCACATTGATGAAGTTAATTAATTTATAAGATTAAAAACTCTTAATGCCTGGAAGCTTTTGATGATTATCTGTCAAAAGTATACTTATTATTTCGTGTACTTCAATTCATTCACGGATCTCATTCTCATTCGCAATAATGGATGAATCGATTGAAGGTGAGAAAGTAGTTGGCATTTAATGTATTAACCAAACATGAAATATAATAAAATAAAAATCTTTCAAAATTTTCTATGTTTCAAATTAGATTTTATTTTATGGGAGGAGTAAATACAATATGAAATGTTTGATGTTGAATTCATGGTGACGGTGGAATTGGGTCCATGAATATATATGAATTCAATAAATATATTAACAACTTTGGTACCATCTTCATGAACCCATTAGCAATTAATAAGTCAACAATAACATGTAATTAGTGATCCTTTACCTTTACTTAACTATCAGTGAACTCTGTGTGTTTTGGGAAGTTATTCAATTAAGATAGCTTAGTTGGGTTTTCCAAAAATAAAAAATAAAAGATAGTTGGGAAAGAGTGATTCTGCTTTAAACAGAGAGTAATCAAATCATTTGTACAATATTGTTTAATATTTGAGTAGCTGTAGAATTTTTTATTTTTTTATTTTTTATATGAGGAGAAATTCAACTCAACAAATTTACGATAATGATACTCACTTTACGAGTAGATTAAATTTTGAGAGAATTGGTGCGACAACCCACGTCCTCCTTTTATTCATAATTCAATAGTCTAATCCCTATTAAGAATCTAACTCAAAATCGTGTAGTTAATTACACATTTTATCCTTCACCCTTACTAGTGAGACAACCTGGAGTGTGTTAGGAGCTACAGATTTAGAATACATTAATTAATTAATTAATTAAGGAGAACTTGTGATATATGATAATGTTGGTCCAAGTTCCAACTACTCACTTTGTATATTAATTACTCATAACTACTCCCACCAAATTTTAATTAATTTAGATGTTATTCCTGTACCCCATGCAACATGGATTCTCTTACAAATGATTCATGATCATGTAAATATAAATATAAATAAATAAAGGTTTAAATATGTTGTTTTTTTTAAATCGTTGGAAAACCTACCGTTAAACTATCAAATTTCGGATTTAAGCGGAACATGTAAAATCTTTGACTGTCCCAGACTTTTATATGAAACACACTCTTTGGATTAGAACTCATGACCTGAAGATCAGACCTTAAACCCTATACCACCAAGTCACGCCCCTTGAGGACGTTTAAATATGTTGTTGAATGTGCTTTTTTGCACATTTTCTTAGGATGTCATTTGTCCGTTTTGTAATTTCAGTGGAAGCGTTTGGGATTGTTTTCTGGACAGTCATGCACGATTTTTCCCCTTAGGGAGCCTCACACATATGTGTAGCGATTATTAGACATATGTCGACTCTCACCGTGACTCCTCGGAGCTTTAAGGATATTGAGTGGCATATAGGCCTTGGTAAGCCTCGAACTAAAAACTTCAAAGTCCTTATGAGATTCTTAACCTCACCAATAGTACCACAAGCCAAGTTGGCCTGATGGTACTATATGTTGGCTTATAAACCATATACGGACTTGAAGTCCTTGGTTCGAGTCAACATAACAGTCTATATATCACTCAATATTCCTCAAGCTTCAAGTAGCCATGATAAGAGTCAACACATGCCCAATAACCCCCATGTGAGTGACTGAGGCTCCATTCGGGGACAAATCATGTGAGACCATTCGAAAGCATTCCTGATTGCCTCCGCTGAGATCTCAAAGCAAACAAATGGCCTCATAGGAAGGGTCGCATAAGCGAACATTCATAAAAGCAAGCTTTTATGAATATGTGCTTTTTTGTCACCTCTTTTCTTCAAAGACCAATTGTCTGCTTTAGGGTCTCGCATGAGACGCTTGGGGCTGCTCTCTGGACTGTTCCACACGATTTTGTCCTTGTATGAAGCTTCAATCACGTGAGTGGTGGTTAATGAGCATGTACCGACTCTCACTATGGCTCTTTGGAGATTTAGGAATATTGAGTGACATATAGGTCCTTATGGAGACTCGAATTAATGACCTCAAAGTCTTTTATATGGTTCTTAAGTCACCATATAGTACCATCAGGCGAACCTGGCTTGGTGGTGTCACAGGTGAGGCTAAGAACCTTATAAGGAATTTGATATCCTTGGTTCGAGCCTCACAAATGGCTTATATGTCACTCAATATTCCTAAAGCTCTATGGAGCGACGGTGAGAGTCAATACATGTTCAATAACCGTCACGTGAGTGAGATAAAGATAAAATCATACGAAACCATCTGAAAAGAAACCCCAAACACCTCTGCCGAGATCCCAAAATTGACAAATGATCTCGTAAAAAGATGGTGATAAAAATACACATTTAGTTGTATATTTCACAAATTTGGTATTTTTCTCTTTTTTTGGTATGTGGATGGCGTTCATGACTCCATGTGTTCTATAAATACATGTTAAAGATTTTATTTTTACCTTTTTGGTTTTAAAATACTATATTAGAGAATTTAATAATATCTGTAATAAAAAAAATCAGATCTATACACAAACCAAATAATGTAGTTTCTTCTCAATCTCCTCTCATTCCAACCAAATACAATATGACATAAATCAAAACGGTTATTTTCACATACCTCCCTCAGATATGAGAAAATTATATTTCAAAAGAAAGTATCCATATATTCTCATAAACCTCCTCTAGTGTTAATTTACATCGTTAGTTGACTTTGAAAGATTAAAAAAAAAAATTAATGATAAAAAGTTGCTAGATAAACTTATATATATTGTTATTTTCATTGCCAATTGTGCATAAAATGATGAAATGACTTAGAGACCCTTGAAAAAAAATCACAATTTATGCACAATCGACCGTAAAAATTTAAATCTAAGTTTATCTAACAATTGTTTATCATTATTACCAGTAAATGCATACCAGAAGTAAATCAAGAGAGTTCTATGAAAATAAAAGAATACTTTTGTAAAAATGTAATGTAAAAATAATTACGGATAACAAATATATTTGGATTCTGGCCGGATTCGAAAAAATTTGAATATGAATATATAATTTTAAAATCCGTACGAATTTGGATTCCTAAAATTGTCCCAAAATCAGAAATTAAAGTGGGTGGGTACTGACTGTCAAATCTGGTCAAACAATAGTAACTGAAAAGCTATCTAATAATTATGGATGTTTATTGTTTAGCAGCAAATTAAATCTTTAAGAAAAAAAATATGAGGCATAATTAAGCTAACAAACTATGAAACTTCTTGGTTTGAATGTATGTATTTAAGATTAAAATTTAGGTTTGAATGTATGTATTTAAGATTAAAAAGTAATTTATATAATTAAAAAATATGAAGATTTTTAGAAGTCATATAGACTTACAAAATAAATTATTCACTCTCAAAAAAGGGGAAGATATGTCTAATTGATAGTGTCACCCTATAATTTTTCGAGATAAGAAATATTTCTCAAGTTTAATATTAATTGAATGCTCTATCTTATTAGAAAGTGGAATTAAACTATGCATCAGAAATGTTTTATATTCAGACAATTTAGTAGAAATCTATTGAATTTCAAAGATATAAGCCGAAATTATTATCATATTGAGGCTCAAGTATATAGTCACTATTAACAATTACATACAAATTTGAACCTGGTGTTCTTAGTTGTAACTCTTAGAATAAAAAAGTCTACATCCATGATTTTTATATATGAACCTCAAGGTCATAAAATTAATCGTATAAATTAAAACTGGAAGTTTTATGATAATTTTTAAATCTAAACCTAAAGTTTTAAGTTGTAAATTTTAAAAGAGTATTTATAGTTCTATGGGATAAAATAGAACTGAAAGTTCTAAGTTACAACTTTAAAATTTTGGAACTTGAAGTTCTAGGCCTACAACATCATATATATGAACATAAAGTTCTATACATGAATATGAAATTTTTGTTATGAATGTCTTATTATACCATTTTATTTCATAAGGTATAGATGCTAAAATTTTGAATCCAAAACATGAGCCTGAAAGGTACCATTAAGTAAAAGAAATTACCTATGAATAATGAATTATTTACGTATGTCAGCTTAATCTAACATTCCCTCACAGCTGAATTTGTAAGCTGAATTTTTTTGAATTTACCATTTCTTGAAGTGATGGTAAAAACATATCAGAATTGATATGTAAAGGAAAACGACAACATGATTATTGACCTTGTAATAGTCACAAATCCTATGATGGTAAAGTAACATAAATGAATTGTTGGACAGTTATGACCCATATCGTCACTATTTGTACAGATCATGGTGTTGTTGTACAAATTAACTATGTGACAAAGGAAATTGTTTTTTTATCATTTGTGATTAGATCACCAAGATGTATAAATGATGAAAGGTCCATATGATTAGTTCCTGGATTGAGATGATATGAGACAGTATCAGTCCACGAAGGATTAATCATTAAATATCCCTAGTCAGAGTATTATCGAGATTTGACATCGATAATGCGGAAAAGACTAGTATTACACTTGTGTGCGTTGTGAGGGCATAACGACATAGTTCTCATATATTTGGGTATATGATACTCATGCAAGTGTAATAGGAGGTTGTGTTTTACCGAAGATTCACCGATTATACGAAATTGGATTTCGACGCGGAATTGAAATTAGATTTTAATTCGGGCGAACAAGTTAATTTAGAATTAATTCGTTAGCGACGTGAATAGTGATTTTGGTAGGCATAATTATTTAATTACGTCGCAACGGAAAATTCGTTAATTTGGAATTAGCGAACCCGAGACCAGGAGTGTTTGCGAGCGCACTCGCATTTCGAATTCAAGTGCGGCCCACAAGTCACATCAAGCGTCAAATTGCTAGTCACATCAAGCGTCAAATCATTAGTCACTTTGAGTGATGTGACAACTTGCCACTTGATTGATTGAGTGATGTGAATAGTTGATGTAGTGGTTGGCAAAGCTTTAATGCCATTTGACTTTTTGGAAAAATAAAATGGTAAATGATTTTTGAAATTAATAAAGTGTATTAGATACACATTTGGCAACCAACCAACACATTCTCTCCTCTATTTCTTCCTCCCTCTTTCAAGCCCACAAGGGGCTGTTTTTCTCTTCTGTTTTTCTGGTTTCTGCCGTGAATGGAAGGAGAAAAAGCTAAGTGATTTTTGCGGCAAAAATCACCAAGTGCTAGCACACATGGGAGTCTTGTGAAGGTGATAGGGAAATCAACTTGTGAGCTTTGAATCACCACCCAAAAGCTTGGAGCTTGGACCGAAATTTGAGGAGCCAAAACCTGAAACTGCCGTGAGCCTTGGAGGACTGCAAAGGGCTTAAAAAGTTTTGTTCTTCACCGCATCGCTCAACCGATCGATGTAAGTATTCCGCAACTTCCTCGATGTATTAACATGTATGTTTTATGCTTGATAATCGATCCTCGGGACTTAGAGATTTCCCAACATGAATATAACCACCAACATTGATATATCTATGAAAATAAGGACAATGAAGAATTTAGAGAATCTTTGAAAATTATGGCAATATTTGTCATCAACATGAAATGAAAGAGTATTAGTTTCATACTTGTAGTCTATTAATAATTTTTCTATGGAATATAAGGAACATTTGGAGTGGCTATAGACCTAGTAGATCTTGTTCACCTTAATATCTCGAATCTTTTTGAAATTAATGAGAGAAAATAATATGCCAATTAGTACTTAATATTTTTATATTGTGTATTTTGTTTATGTTTTACTTCTAGATATTAATATTATTTGAAGCAAAACTACATACCATATATGGTCATGCTGACCTAATTGAATGTTATGAAAAATACCATAATCTTGTTAGCAATTGAAACTTCTAACAAGATGATATTCTGACCTTATGTTTTATCTATTGTCAATTAGATGAAACAGTGTTTCCTTCATTGAGGGAAAGAAAGCCTTCTGAAGGAAGACGCAAACTTTTTTAGAGAGTTATTACCACGTCTCATTTACATCATCGCACTAGTCAATGTGAAAATAATGTACGAAAGATAGTCTATTGTAATAAATTGCATATCAATTACTAGATGTAGTAAAACTAACCAAGTCACATATACTAATTACTACTACATTAACCAGGTTGGTTATTTTTGTTGAATAATCTAGTGTAAAAACAACTAATGAATCATCTATTGCACGACAAAAGAGTCGCAAACCACTTGGCTCAAAAGATATTATTCTATGGAATATGAAAAATAAGAGATCATGATCTTGTTACAAATAATACTCAAGTTATAAATATACCTATATTCTCAGAGTCAATAGTTCCAGAAGAAATAGCAATCCCTGAAGAGAAACAAGTACCTGAAAAGATACAGGTCGTTAAAGAGACAGAAATACCTGAAGAGACCCAAGTTTTTGAAGAGACAAAAATCCCTGATGAAAATTCAAAACTGTCTTAGGTTCTGACCCTGTACGGAATTAAACAACTACTCTAATCTAAGACAAGTCAAAGTTAGAGCGACTATGGTTCGATTCAACAATCACCCTTAAATCTATGGAATATGAATCAAAGTAAATATATCAAAGTAGTAAACAAAATCAACATAAGGATTTTGTTGACGGAATGGAAAACTCATGCGAGTAACAAACTTGACCGGTGTTGTCACACGCGTATAATGCAAGCGCACGTATCGTTCAAGTAGTCTAAAAAATATCGATCCCACGAGGACTTAATACCTAAGCTATTAGTTTTATGAGGCCAAATAATTACGAGTACCTAACAGATTGGTTGTTTTGATTGGATGGTGACTTTAAAATTAAAACAAGTAAATGAAAATGGTGCGAAAGTAGGTTGAGAAAAATATATTGGTTTACTAACTTGGAACACGAAATTCTTCAAAAGCCTCTGTCGATTGTCGAATGCAAATACCCAGTGTAACCCAATTAAGTCATATGTCTATGTCAATCAAATTACCTGGATTCATTAAGACTAAGTTCCAATTGTGGTTACCCCCGCCTGACGGGTATATATCTATCATGTAAGGAACTATATTAAAGGGTTATCTATCCTCAAGGAAGATCGTGGGGTATTAAGTCTAAGGCTGAAACCTAAAATTTCTTCGTCAAGTTTATTTTATGTTTACCCGATCAATCTTATTAGTGGCCAGTTAACAAGACGCATTAAGCTTAAGACTTAATAAGTAAACATTTATATTACCCAAACCATAAAATAACCCCTTATAAACTGGTGATATTGGAATTCATCACAACCCCAGATAACGGGCTTAGCTACGACACATATTTTCAACTAGTAAAAAACTTAAAAATAAAAGACATAAAATAAAATGCTGAAAGTAAATGCTAGAAATTAAAAAGGAAAAAGTACAATAAAAGAAAATGCTAGGGTTAAAGGATCCACTTTTATTACTACTATTTTAGATATCTCCCTTAATGTAATATATTAACTTGTGTGATATTACCAACTAGCCACATAGGCGGTAACCTGATTAAGTCAAATTAATAATTAATCAACCGACCAACTAGGCGGTATCCTTGCTTAGTCAGGTTAAAACCAATTTAATATCAATTACCAACCGGCCAATATAGCGATATCCTCATTAAGTCAAGTTTTAAATAGTTATTATATTATAATTCAGAGAGATTAATCTAAATAGCAATAATAAAAGCTTTACCTTTCACCCTAGCAGGGGGAAGTCACCTCATCATTGCTGAATAGTAAAAACTGAAAAAGTAAAGAAACTAAATTACTATTACAAAAAGTAAATAAAATTAATTACAGAACTGAAATTAAATAAACTAGATACAAACTCCTTAATATTCTCAAATGAATTATAGAGAGGAAGATACATCTGAAACCGAAATTTCGAGCTGAATTTATAGGCGTCGAGAAGCTTCACGCGTCGCGACGCTCCGTGATATGCGGTATGGCTTGCGGAGACGACAACACGTGGTAGTCAGATTCACGATAAGGTGACATGTGGCAGAGGGCGTCGGCAACTCAATGATTTTGCTGACGTGGCAATGTTGATTGTCGGCACCGTGTGATTGTGACACGTGGCATAAGATGATTGGTTGATGATGACGTGGCTAACACGTGGCAAGCTGACTTGGCATGTGACTGATGTTGACGCCACGTGGCTGGCACTTGAAATTTTACATGAGCCCGATGATGAGCCTCGTTTGGAGGCACTACCCGATAAGTTGCGGAAGTTGAGAGAAACGGACGTCGGAAGGGGAAATTCATGATAAGTACATCATCAGATTTAATTCACCTGTTGACTGCATGTCCGTTCGTGCCGCATCCTGAAACACGTTCGAACGGTGAACAGATTGCCGGTATTCGTGTAGCATCCGAATAAGCGTTCGAACGACCGTCAGTATTTCTGTTTTATTGCTAGCCACACGCCCAAGCCCATCCAAAGCCAAGCCCACCAAATCCCATCCAAAAATATTCAACACAATAAACACATGTTAAAATCCAAACAAATCACCTTCCTAAACTAAATAAATCAAATCAAATCTCTCAAATCCTTTTCCTAAACTTAAATAACTCATCTCCTAAATTAAATATATCCCCACCAAAAATACAAAATTTATTTCCTTAAATAATATAATTAAATACACCCCATATTTACTTGATTTGTTTCCTTTTCCAAACCCATGCACCAAAACCAATAAACCCTAGCTAACCATTATAAAAGAGACCAAAACCAAACCCTCCCTCTCTTAGAGATTCACGCCCATGATAAGAAGAATAGTCTCCACATGCCGTGAAACATACTTCCAATACAGCCCTCCATTTTCGAAAACAGCAGCCCCCATACAGCCCTCTATTACCGAAAATCACAGCCCTGAAACCCCTCAAACAGCCACCTAAAACAGTCCTCAAAATAGCCCCCAAAAATATCAAAAATCACAGCCCTAAACAGCCCCTAAATCACCAAAAAACTGCACTCTAAACAGCCCCCCAAATCACCAAAAAAAACTTCACTTTAAAGTAGTCTAAAACAGCAGCAAAAATAGTAAAAACAGCAGCAAAAATAGTAAAAACAACAGCAAAAAAAAAGTAAAAATAGCAGCCTAAAATAGAGAAAACAGTAGCCCGAAACAGCGAGGTGATGAAGGAAAGCAGTGAACCAGTGAACCGGAGGAGTTGCGGAGCATTAACCCTTCCGACGGCCGCGTAAAGCACTTCTAAAATGCGACTTAAAAGGTAAGACCAGAGGGCACCCTTTTATTTATTCTCGTTCATTTTTTTAATTATTTATTTGTATTTCTTCGCATGCGTATTATTGGTTTATGTATGTTATTGTTGTGGGATGAATGATTTTGTACTATCTCTCGTGGTATATCGGATGGAAACCCAGATGTAAATTCCGTAGCCGAATCCGAATGGATGGTAGTGCGGTCTGTACTTGGGAAACAACTCTACGTACCACTTGAGAAACTCTTAAGCGCGTGTTTCGTTTTGTTATTTATTTTTTGTTCATCTATTGCTTGTGTTTGTGATCCCGTCACTTATATTCTGCATGTTATCATTTTATTTATTTACGCATTGTTAATCTTGATGCGCATGGGCTTAACTAAGTTGGATTAAAGGTCATCTATTCGAGGGAAACACCTAAAGGCTACCTTTACCACAATGTTTTGCCGCACCGGATGAGGTATGTTTGATTGCATGTAAGATATGTTCAATCGGGCATCCAAGGACCTATATCATTACTTTGTTTGTTCACATATTGTTACTTGATGCGCATGGGCTAATTACGTTGGTTTAAAGGTCCTCTCTTTGAGGGAGAAAAGCCTAAGAGGCTACCTCTACCAAAATATTTTACCACGCCGTTTTATTATTCTGTTATTTATTTTTTGCACATTATTTCTCTGTTTATTCATGCATTGTAACCTAGTGTGCATGGGCTAATCATGTCGGATTAAAGGTCCTCCATTTTGTGGGGTAAAAATCCTAAAGGCTACCTTTACCACGATGTTTTGCCGTGCCGGACAAAGTACACTTGATTGAATGTGAAATATGTTCAACCAGGTAACGAGGTCCTATATCATGTATTTGTTCATTCCTGCATATGTTTATGTCATTTTAGACGCCACTTTAGTAATGTCGTTCGAACGCGTTTTCAAACGCTACGCGAACGTGTGGATTCTGTCTCTGTCCGTTTGAACGCATTCCCGAACACTACTCGAACGCATGCTCTCGGCCCTCTCCCTTTCGAACGTGTTTTCGAATGCCATACGAACGTGGACATTCTATCTCATTCTCGTTCGAATGCGTTATCGAACGCTACACGAACGCGCATGTATTTTGTTTTATCGTGCATCAGGTCTTATCCCGTTCGAACGCGTTCTCGAATTCTATACGAACGCGGACATTCTGTTTACCGTTCGAACGCGTTCACGAATGCTACACGAACGCGCATGCACTGGACAGTTTCTGTTATCATGTTTCTTGCATATTTACCTTTTTGGTCATTCCTTTTGCATTACATAATTAACCATATCATTATCGCCTCTTTTTTACTTTTATTTATATTTCCGTATTTATTTATTCGATATGTTCATGAGATTACATGCTCGCTTTCATTATTAATGCCTTCACAGTTGATATTAGTTACACTATTGCGCTTCATTATTTATGTTGTGTGCTTACCGTTATGTCGATTACTTCTATGCATGCGAACTTAGATATAGGTTGTATGCCAACTTAGATATATGTTGTATGCAAAAGGTTATTCTTGTATGTGTATGTTGCGTAGACTTGGTTAGATTATTGCACAAATCCATTCATTATAAGTGACATAAGTAAGAGACCATTCTGAACCCAACGGTTTGAGGTCTTCCCTTGCGAGGGGTGAGTGCGGCCTTAAATCATTTCCCAGTTCACACTGGGTGGCGACTCCATTATTCTCCGGTTTAGTCCCCCATGGTCTACTCCGTACTCCCGACCGGGCCGCGAGCCTAGAACAACATCAACCGATTTCTGTGTCCTACAGTCTGGCGGCTCCACTGGGGATAAAGAATCGGCCCTGAAATAATGTCTCGTATTGTTTGTGATTTTTGCTTTAGTTAACCGTGTCTACAAGTGGGTTAGGTCCAAGGGTTTAACCAAAGGCATTATTAGAGGTAGGAAATTGTTTGGTGTCTTCCTTCATTCATTACCTTTCTGTAGCTGAAAGGAAAAGCTGTGAAGGCACCTAGATGATCATTTACTCGAAGCACACCGTGATGGACTAATTTGGAGGACCTATTGTTTATTCCTGTCACCAGGCGAGTGATGATACATGAATGACTGTCTAATGGATTTCTTATTGAAGATTCCCCAGAGGGAGGGTGGAGCGAACTCTCTTAAATACCCTTGCCTCTTAGGCTCTTATCGCATGGGTGACAAGAATAAACAATAGGTCCTCCAAATTAGTCCATCACGGTAAGCTTCGAGTAAATGATCTCTAGGTGCCTTCACAATTTTCCTTTTAGCTATAGAAAGGTAATGAATGAATGAAGACACCAAACCATTACCTAGCTCTAATAATGCCTTTGGTTAAACCTCTTGGACCTAACCAACTTGTAGACACGGTTAACTAAAGCAAAAATCACAAACATTACGAGACATTATTTCGGGGCCGATTCTCTATCCCCAGTGGAGTTGGCCAGATTGTAGGACACAGAAATCGGCGACGCTGTTCCAGCTCGCGGCCGGTCGGGAGTACGGAGTAGCCCGTGGGGGACTAAACCGGAGAATAATGGAGTCGCCACCCAGTGTGAACTGGGAAATGATTTAAGGCCGCACTCACCCCTTGCAAGGGAAGACCTCAAACCATTGGGTTCAGAATGGTCCCTTACTTATGTCACTTGTAATTAATGGATTTGTACAATAATCTAACCAAGTCTACGCAACATACACATACAAGAATAACCTTTTTGCATACAACCTATATCTAAGTTTGCATACAACCTATATCTAAGTTCGCATGCATAGAAGTAAATCGACATAACGACAAGCACACAATTCATAAACAATGAAGCGCAATAGTGTAACTAATAACAACTGTGAAGGCATTAATAATGAAAGCGAGCATGCAATCTCATGAACATATCGAATAAATAAATGCGGAAATATAATAAAAGTAAAAGAGAGGTGATAATGATATGGTTAATTACGTAATGCAAAAGGAAAGACCAACGAGGCAAATATGCATGAAACATGATAACAGAAACTGTCCAGTGTGTACGCGTTCATGTAGCGTTCGTGAACGTGTTCGAATGGTAAACAGAATATCTGTGTTCGTATAGCGTTCGAGAACGCGTTCGAATGGGATAAGACCTAATGCACGGTAAAAAAAATGCATGCACGTTCGTGTAGCGTTCGATAACGCGTTCGAACGAGAATGAGACAGAATGTCCACGTTAGTATGGCGTTCAAAAACGAGTTCGAATGGGAGAGGGCCGAGAGCATGAGTTCGAGTAGCGTTCGGGAACGCGTTCGAACGGACAGAGATATAATGCACACGTTCGCGTAGTGTTTGAAAACGTTCGAATGACATTACTAAAGTGGCGTCTAAAATGACATAAACATATGCAGGAATGAACAAATACATGATATAGGACCTCGTTACCTGGTTGAACATATTTCACATTCAATCAAGTGTACTTTGTCCGGCACGGCAAAACATCGTGGTAAAGGTAGCCTTTAGGATTTTTACCCCACGAAATGGAGGACCTTTAATCCGACATGATTAGCCCATGCACACTAGGTTACAATGCATGAATAAACAGATAAATAATGTGCAAAAATAAATAACAGAATAATAAAACGGCGTGGTAAAATATTTTGGTAGAGGTAGCCTCTTAGGCTTTTCTCCCTCAAAGAGAGGACCTTTAAACCAACGTAATTAGCCCATGCGCATCAAGTAATAATATGTGAACAAACAAAGTAATGATATGGGACCTTGGATGCCCGATTGAACATATCTTACGTGCAATCAAATATACCTCATCCGGCGCGGCAAAACATTGTGGTAAAGGTAGCCTTTAGGTGTTTCCCTCGAATAGAGGACCTTTAATCCAACTTAGTTAAGCCCATGTGCATCAAGATTAATAATGCGTAAATAAATAAAATGATAATATGCAGAAAATAAGTAACGGGATCACAAACACAAGTAATAAATGAACAAAAAATAAATAAAAAAACGAAACACGCGCTTAAGAGTTTCTCAAGTGGTACGTGGAGTTGTTTCCCAAGTACAGACCGCACTACCGTCCATTCGGATTCGGCTACGGAATTAACGTCTGGGTTTCCATCCGATATACCACGAGAGATAGTACAAAATCATTCATCCCACAACAATAACATACATGAACCAATAATACGCATGCGAAGAAATACTAATAAATAATTAAAAAGATGAACGAGAATAAATAAAAGGGTGCCCTCAGGTCTTACCTTTTAAGTCGCCTATTGGAAGTGCTTTACGCGGCCGTCGGAAGGGTTAATGCTCCGCAACTCCTCCGGTTCACTGGTTCACTACTTTCCTTCGTCGCCTCGCTGTTTTGGGCTGCTTTTTTCTCTATTTTGGGCTGTTATTTTTACTATTTTTGCTACTGTTTTTTACTATTTTGCTGCTATTTTTACTATTTTTGCTGCTGTTTTGGACTACTTTAAAGTACAGTTTTTTTGGGTGATTTGTGGGACTGTTCAGAGTGCAGTTTTTGGTGATTTAGGGGCTATTTAGGGCTGTGATTTTCGGTATTTTGGGGGGCTGTTTTGAGGACTATTTTTGGTGGCTGTTTGAGGGGTTTCAGGGCTGTGATTTTCGGTAATGGAGGGCTGTATGGGGGCTGTTGTTTTCAACAATGGAGGGTTGTATTGGAAGCGAGTTATTTTAGTTTAGGAAATGGATTTGAGAGATTTGATTTGATTTATTTAGTTTAGGAAGGTGATTTGTTTGGATTTTAACATGTGTTTAATGTGTTGAATATTTTTGGATGGGATTTGGTGGGCTTGGGCATGTGGCTAGCAGTAAAACAGAAATACCGATGGTCGTTCGAACGCTTATTCAGACGCTACACGAACGCCCGCAATCTGTTCACCGTTCGAACGTGTTTCAGAACGCGGCACGAACGGACATGCAGTGAACAAGTGAATTAAATCTAATGACGTACTTATCCTGAATTTCCTCTTCCGACGTCCGTTTCCCGCAACTTCCGTAACTTATCGGGTAGTACCTTCAATCGAGGCTCATCATCGGGCTCATGCAAAAATGCAAGTGTATACAATGTGGATGACATGTGGCAATGGCGATTTTTGGCAACATGTGATGGTGACACGTGTCTGGTGCACATTAGCATGATTTGCTGTGATGTTGACATGTGGCAGGCGCACGTTAGCAGATTCTGCGCATGTTAGCATCCGACACATTTTAGCAGAACCCCTCTAATTGGTCCACGTGTCTCGGTGGATTTTAGAAGAGGTCCGGCGCACGTTAGTGGTCGCGACGCAGGCTGCGTGTCGCGACGTGCCAAATTAACATTTTACCTTTTTGTTCATTTTTCACTGTTTTGGCCCCGAATCACCTCCAGAGAGTCCTGAAACTTTATTTATCTACAAAATTGCACAAAACACATCAAAATATTCACAAAACTCAATAAAATATACAAAATATTAGGTCAAATGAGTGAGAAATATTGATATATTTACCACTCATCACACCCCCAAACCTAACATTTTGTTAGCCCTCGAGTAAAACAACAAAATAAAATAACATAAACATCTTTAAAATAAAAATTAAACTAAGCCACTTTCGTAGGGATCACAGTTTCATTTAGCGTATGTAACAAGCCTTTAAACCCCTATGTGTCCCTGGTAGACGAGTTGTAGTCTCGTGAGGGCTTACAGCAACGAAACCCACAAACGTTTTACAAAAGTGAAAAGATAGTAAAACTAATGCACACAAAAACAAAAAGACAAGAGAAAATAGAATAAACAAGTTAGTGACTAACCGGGTGAAACTTCTTATCCAAGTTTAGAGTTGTTTTCTTTCTTTCTAAATTACTGAATAAGTAAATTCTCCAATTTATTTTTACCATTCTCTATACACACAACCAACAAAATATTAATCAACTCATTTTTGCCCACAATAGTCATAAATGTAGTTGAAAAGAAGGTAATATTTTTGTCCTAAAGTTATATCAGAATTCACACTTTTTTTAAGCAATGGAATATTTTTCTGATTTTTTTATTTATTTATATACAATATCTTCCATCCATATAGCGAGCTTTAGGCCAGTGACTCCCAAACCAGTTGGCTTTAGGGCACCAGGTGTTAAGACACCCATACAGACTTAATTACTCGGACTTCAGATATATATATATATTTTTCTAACATCTTTAATCCATGTAACGAGCTTTGGGTCAGTGACTCCCAAACCAGTTGGTTTTAGGGCACTAGGTGTCAAAACACCCCTACAGACTTAATAACTCGGATCTCAGACGTTTTTTTTATATATTTTTTTTACTCCTTCGCTTTTTTAGATGCTTCCTCCAATTAAACTAGAGCACTGAATATTACAAGCTTGTCAATTAAAAATCATGTTCGTATGTTACCGTTGATAATACCTATCAACTGAGCATATGAAGATTCATTTTAATTAGATTTATGGAGAATTCACAAATTAAATAATTTAAAAGGAAATAAACAAAAATTAACTTGTTCCGAAATAGGTTGAGATACATCTCAGGAGTGGAAATTCCTTACACAGCTATCTCACACCAATTTCACCCGATTAATCAAATTAAAAACACAAAATATTTTATTTTTTTGGTAATATTTTTTAATTTTTTTTTTGTATTTTTTGAAAATTTTGGACTAAAAAATAAAAACAACATAAAAACAATATACTACAACTATTCCCCACCCCCAAACCTAAATGAGACTTTGTCCCCAATGTCTTAAAAAATAAAAGATGAGTTTAGAAGATAGTACATGGTTAGCTGAAATTCTACATCTAAAAGGAAAATTAAAGGTTAAGATCCAGATTTATCCGACGCTTTTTACCACGATTATTATCGGACCAGTTTATCTTGGAAATGATAGGGTTGATTTGTGGTTCAAAGGCTAAGATTTGGTCAATTAAATCCTGGGCAGTTCTGGCAGTGAAGATGAGTTCTTTTAAAGATTTTGACACGAACCCATTTCTCTGGACATCATCAAGAAAATCATAAAATCCATCTGCGTTGAACCGTCCAATTGGTTTCTGGTGTATGTTCAAGTTCGCCCAAGATAGTACTGTAAAAATTTCCTCCAATGTACCCAAGCCACCTGGCAAAGCAATAAAAGCATCAGCACAGTTAATCATTTCTACCAGTCGTTCAGACATACCTGGCACAATTAGTTCCTCTCCGTTTGATGTCCCTATCAGATTCGCCTCCGCCAAGGGTTTTGGGATGATTCCGAAGACTTGACTACCTCCATCTTGTACAGCATTTGAAACGATCCCCATTAGTCCAAGATTTCCACCGCCATATACTAGGTGCATATTCCTTTTAGCTAAAACTCGACCCAATTCATGTGTTGCTGCTACGTATTATGGCTTAGTTCCAACACTAGTACCACAAATATTTACAACTCGTCTTCTAGAAGTGGCTTCCATTTTTATGTATTTCTTTCTCAGCTCTGGATGCCTTCAAAAGTGCAATGATGAGTTGAATTTATAGTACCTGAAGAGGGTGAGTAATAATAGTACAAGTATCTTCCAAAGGACGATTGTTAGCAAAACAATAAAAGAAATCGTGAAAGGTCAAAAAATCTGGATCCTGTCTGCGAAAATAAAAGAAAATAACAAAAAAAATCACAATTATTAGGAAAAGACAAAGATATATAATATTTACAAGAAAGCAATAGCTTGATTGACGTCTATGTGTCAGGGACAAGCCTCCCTTCCAATTTTCTCATAAATTGGCAAACAAGGTCTTTTCGAGTCTGATTCTCGAGACTTAAATGTTGTCTTTCTTTTCGGAATTGTGTATATAACAAGCGAATTTCGTGATACACATTTCCACTGGGATGCGTCTCAAGAGTCTTAGATATGTCATCCAAAGACTCCTTACTCAAGCCATCCCTAATGAAATTAATCTTATCTTCACGATTATCAGACACCATTCTTAAAGAACGAAAACGAGTATTACAAAACATACAATCACATTTATAGCATACACCCATTCTTTTAGCTCTTCTTTTTTTAGCATAGGTGCTTCTTCCTAAACCAGACAAATGTGAAATAAAAGAGTCAGAAGACTCACCTGCCAATCGGACCCGTGCTTCAATAATCCAACGAATGTCAGTAGGAATACCTTTTATCATAAGTAGTCTCATTCGTTCCAAGCGAGCTTTGTAGACTTTCATCAGAATGTTTTGAGGGAGAGAAGGAAATTGCTTGTGAAGATTTGCGAGAGCGTCTTCCATCTTGAAATGACTTAACCTGAAAAAACTAAACACACAAAAATCAAACACACCAGATCACAATATATACACAAATTGCATGGGTTGCCTCCCTGCTAGCGCTAAGTTTAAATTTGTCAGCTATACATGACTGCTCGAACGTTAGGATGGATCTGAAAGTGTGACACTTTCTTTTTATCGCTCAAATGATTCTCCCCAATAGTGCTTGACACGCTTGTTTTTAACCTTGAATGTTTTGTTGGAGTCGGGATCATGTAACTCAACGGCTCTATCTGGTAAAACTTTGGTGATTAAGAATGGACCTGACCACCGTGATTTTGGCGTCCATGGGAAGAGTTTCAACCTTGATTTGTTTAATAGTACTTGCTGCCCCGGTTCCAGTTGTATGCGCACTAACTTCTCAACATGTCTCTACTTGCCATTTTCTTTGTACAATTTGGCATTCTCGAAGGGCTATATGTGAAATTCCTCCAATTCTTTGAGCTGGTGGAACTGTTTCTCTTCTGTTGCTTGTGGTGCAAGAATAGGCTTCTTCAGTACGTATGACGCTTTATTTTCAGGCTCCACAGATAGTTTGTCAGTAGAACTTTGCATTGCATTGAAGTTCTGGATGGTACTATGTATCACATCAAGTCTGAAACATTCCTCATTCTTTTCATCATTCAGGAATTCCATGGCTTTGAAAACATTGAATGTTACTTCTTGATCTTGAACTCTCATGGTTAGTTCACCTTTTTGTATATCAATAATGGTTCGTCCTGTAGCCAAGAATGGTCTCCCGAGGATGATGGGCACGTTTTCGTCTTCCTCCATGTCAAGGACAATAAAATCTGCTGGGAAATGAATTTGTCAACTTTGACCAGCACATCTTCAACCACACCTCTCAGAAATACGAGCGTTCTATCAACAAGTTGCAGAGAAACTCAGGTGGGCATTGTTTCTCCAATCTGCAGTTTCCTGTAAATAGAAATACGCATCAAGTTAACACTTGTACCTAAATCACACAAAGCCTTACCGAAGTCATGTTCTCCTATGGTACAGGGGACAGTGAAACTGCCAAGATTTTTCAACTTTGGGGGAAGCTTCCTCTGAATGATGGCGCTGCATTCTTCTATTAATGCTACTGTCTCGTAATCTCCCAATCTTCTCTTTCGTGACAGAATGTCTTCCATGAATTTGACATAGCTGGGCATTTGTTCCAACGCTTCTGCAAATGGAATATTGATGTGCAGCTTTTTGAAGATCTCCAGGAATCGAGAAAACTTCTTGTCCAATTTATTTTTCTGGAGACGCTGTGGAAAAGGTGGAGGTGGAGTGAATTTTTCTTGATTTTTTTCCTTTGCTTCTTTTTCCTCCATCTGTGGAACAGCTTCATTTCTTTCTTTTGGAACTTCCTCAGTGGTTGCCTTGACTCCAAAATCTTTGTTGATTTCAATACCGCTTTTAAAATGATGGCATGACATTGCTCCTTCCCTATGTTCCTTGGATTTGTTTCTGTGTTGCTGGGAAGATTTCCTAGCGGTCTGTAACTCTGAGCATTGGCCAGTTGTCCAATTTGATTCTCCAATGCTTTAATGGAAGCAGATTGACTTTGAAACATAGCATCACATTTTTTTTAGCTGAGTCATCACTTCCGCTATCCCTGGTTCTTTTTCATGTTCCTGGCTTTTGTTCTGCTATTGGAATCCAGGTGGTGGATAGTTCTGCTGTTGGAATCCAGGTGGCAGATTGTTCTTCTACCCTGAATTGTTGCTCCATGAAAAATTGGGATGATTCCTCCACCCTGGGTTGTAGGTGTTGGAATATGGATTGTTCCCCTGTCTGTTGAAATTATTGACATAATTCACCATCTCTTCTTGTTGATTTGGCTCTGGTCCTCCTCCATAAGGTGAACTTGTGGATCCGGCAATGTTTACAACTTGCGCGCTGAATGTGCCCAGGCATTTGCACATCTGATCCAGCTTGGTATTCACTGCTGTGTTGGCTCCAACTTCATAAATTCCTGTAATTCGTTGAATCATGCTCATTTCTATTGTCCACAAGGAATTATTGTTAGCCATTTCTTTGATTAAGTCACGGGCTTGATCTTCTCCTTTTGCCATCAAAGCTCCTCCAGTAGTAGCATCAATTATGGTTCTCATTAATCCAGAAAGTCCATTATAAAATGTTTGGACTTGAAGCCATTTTAGAATCTCATGGTGAAGATATTTTCGGAGCAAATATTTGTACCTTTCCCAAGCTTCGTAGAGAGTTTCCGAGTCATATTGTACAAAGGATGTGATGTCATTCCTCAGTTTTTCTGCTCTGGCTGGTGGAAAATATTTTGCAAGGAATTTGGTGGCTAGAGTGTTCCAAGTTGTAATGGAACCTACTGGTAGTGAATGTAGCCAAGCCTTAGCTCAGTCTGTTAAGGAATATGGAAAAACCCGTAGTCTCATTGCTTCTTCAGCTGCTCGGTTGTAATTGAAAGTGCCGCAAACTTCCAGGAAGTTGCTAATGTGGGCATTAGGATCTTCAGTTGCATTCCCCCCAAACTGAACTGACTGTTGAATTATCTAAATGCATGTTTTGATGTCACACGCATTTGCTGGTAAAGGAGGAAGTACAATACAGGAAATGAAGCCGTCAACCACCGGAATGGTTCTGTCTTGAAAGGGAATTGGTGGTGCAACTTCTAAAGGTTCAGGTTCCATGTTGACTAAAGCTTATTCGCCTTCTCGCCTTTCTCTTCTCAACTGTCTGATGGTTCTTTCAATTTCTGGGTCAAGATGTCGGAGTTCAAAGCTTCTGGTTCGTCTCATTTATTGTATGAGAACTTGAAACACACGAAAACAGAAATAATAAGAAAAAAGAAATTAGATACAAGTAACGTATCTAACCCCAAAACTAATAGTGAAAGATAATTAAGTCCCCGGCAACGGCGCCAAAAACTTGATCGGAGTTGTCACACGCGTATAACGCAAGCGAACGTATCGTTCAAGTAGTATAATATTGATCCCATGAGGACTTAATACCTAAGCTATTAGTTTTATGAGGCCAAATAATTACGAGTACCTAACAGATTGATTGTTTTGATTGGATGGTGACTTTAAAATTAAAACAAGTAAATGAAAATGGTGCGAAAGTAGGTTGAGAAAAATTCAAATTTATAAAACTATCTAGGGTTGTGATTTCTTCCAATATCTTTATAAAGATGAAATGGTTATTTCATGTTTGTGTAATATATTGGTTAACTAACCTGGAACACTAAATTCTTCAAAAGCCTCTGTCGATTGTCGAATGCAAATACCCAGTGTAACCCAATTAAGTCATATGTCTATGTCAATCAAATTACATGGATTCATTAAGACTAAGTTCCAATTGTGGTTACCCCCGCCCGACAGGTATATATCTATCATGTAAGGAAATCTATTAAAGGGTTATCTATCCTCAAGGAAGATCGTGGGCTATTAAGTCTAAGGCTGAAACCTAAAATTCCTTCGTCAAGTTTATTTTAAGTTTACCCGATCAATCTTATTAGTGACCAGTTAACAAGACGCATTAAGCTTAAGACTTAATAAGTAAACCTTTATATTACCCAAACTATAAAATAACCCCTTATAAACCGGTGATATTGGAATTCATCACAACCCCAGATAACGGGCATAGCTACGACATATATTTTCAACTAGTAAAAACTTAAAAATAAAAGACATAAAGTAAAATGCTGAAAAGTAAATGCTAGAAATTAAAAAGGAAAAAGTACAATAAAAGAAAATGCTAGGGTTAAAGGATCTACTTTTATTACTACTATTTTAGATATCTCCCTTAATGTAATATATTAACTTGTGTGATATTACCAACCAGCCACATAGGCGGTAACCTGATTAAGTCAAATTAATAATTAATCAACCGACCAACTAGGCGGTATCCTTGCTTAGTCAGGTTAAAACCAATTTAATATCAATTACCAACCGGCCAATATAGCGATATCCTCATTAAGTCAAGTTTTAAATAGTTATTATATTATAATTCAGGGAGATTAATCTAAATAGCAATAATAAAAGCTTTACCTTTCACCCTAGCAGGGGGAAGTTACCTCATCATTGCTGAATAGTAAAAACTGAAAAAGTAAAGAAAGTAAATTACTATTACAAAACATAAATAAAATTAATTACAGAACTGGAATTAAATAAACTAGATACAAACTCCTTAATATTCTCAAGGAATTATAGAGAGGAAGGTACATCTGAAACTGAAATTTCGAGCTGAATTTATAGTCGTCGACAAGCTTCACACGTCGCGACGCTCCGTGATATGCGGTGTGGCTTGCGTAGACAATGACACGTGGCCGTTGGATTCGCGATAAGGTGACACATGGCAGAGGGCGTCGAAAACTCAATGATTGTGCTGATGTGGCGATGATATGGCGATGTTGATTGTCGGCACCGTGTGATTATGACACGTGGCATACGATGATTGGTTGATGATGACATGGCTGACACGTGGCAAGCTGACTTGGCATGTGACTGATGTGGACGCCATGTGGCTGACACGTGGATGACACATAGGCGATGGCGATTATCGACAGAATGTGATGGTGACACGTGTCCGGTGCACGTTAGCATGATTTACTGTGATGTTGACATGTGGCAGGAGCACTTTAGCATATTCGGCGCATGTTAGCATCGGGCGCATTTTAGCAGAACCCCTCTGATTGGTCCACGTGTCCCGGTGCATTTTAGTAGAGGTCCAGCGCACGTTAGTGATCGCGACGCGCCAAATTACCAATTTACTATTTTTGTCCGTTTTTCACTGTTTTGGTCCCGAATCACCTCCAGAGAGTCCTGAAACTTTATTTATCTACAAAATAACACAAAACACATCAAAATATTCATAAAACTTAAGAAACTATACAAAAGATTAGGTCAAATTTGTGGGAAATAGTGATACATTTACCACTCATCACAAACCAATCCATTGTATATGAGAAAACTTACAGCGATAGTATAAGACCTATGGTGACAACTTCACCCACTCGAATGTTAGGATATATGCCCTAGAGCTTCATGTATTGTAAACATAATTGTTTATTGAAATAATAGATGCATTATTCATTTATAAAAATTATTTGATTTAAATCGCATATTATAAAATGTCTAGTTTACCCTTGATTACTCATGTGCTTTCAGACTTAGTGTTTGTTTGATACACAAGAGGATTTAAGTCTGAAGTTAGTAATATGAAACAGTCCATAAAGAGCAAGGAAAGCGAGTAATTTGTTTGTGGTTTATCTATAGCTGCGGTCCATTCTTTACTTGTATGACGACCTTGATCTGAGTTCGTTTATGTAGTGACATGAGAATGGGGGCACCTTGTATGATGGGACCTGTAAGGGTTTTTAGGGGGTGAATCCGGTAACGCAGCGGAAGCGGTGAAAATCCGATTTTCAGATTTCAAAACTTTTTCTCGGATTAATTAAATAAACATATTTATTTAATATTCCAATAATCAAATTATGAAATAAAATTCAATAAATCATATTTAAGTGAATTTACCAAATTACCCTTGCTTTGGTATTTTGTCCATTTTAGTCCGAAATTGATCTAATCAATTTTGAATGATTCTAAATCATTTCTAAGATGAACTTATGATGTTCAAAACATCAAAACACCAAAAGCACCAAAATCCCCAAATTCTTACATCAAGGCCGAGAGCCTCACTAAGGTTCCAATTGGAGCACTTTGTCATTTCATGCATCAAAACACATCAAGATGTAATCCAATGAACATGAAACTTTATATGCATCATATACACACACAAATACACAACATATATGAAAATCCCCAAATTTGGAATTGGTCATGAACCCTAATTTTTCAATTTCCACAAATTGGACAAATTAGACCAAATACATTAAATCAATTACTTCAATCATCATTCTTCCATCCAATCCAAGTCTCAACACAATGAAACAACTCAAGATCAAATCTAGGTCATTTAAGAGTGGGTCAATAACTCTAGATTAGCAACATGGTTTCCAAAACCTTAAAAGAAAGCTTACAACTACAATAGTCACAACCTTCCTTCACAATACATGCTCAACACTTTCAATAAAATTTTCCATCATCAAAACACAAGAAATAAAGAAAAGAATAACTTAAGAACATCACAAGATGTTGCCTAGATCCTAAGGAACGATTTCCTTTCTAATAGTAAGTTTGAAAAACTTACAAAATCCAAGCTTTTCTTTAGCTTTTTCCTTTTCTCCTTCACTTGCTTCCTTAGTTTCTTTCAATGGAGTTTTATGAAAAGTGTATTAGGTTATTCAAATGAAGATGAAATGAAAAAAATATATACTTGTAATAATTTGCCCTTGGCCGAAAATCACAAGCATTTACCAAATTATTTTCATTTCAATTTCATTTCAAAAACATGATATCAACTTGCATAAATATCTTAATACAACTTTATTAGATATTTATTTAAGTCAACAAAGGCAACTAATCATCATTTACTTAATATATCCTAATGTAAGATATTTATATTTTAATTAATTTAATCATGTAACAATTAAATAATTAATTAATTAATCAAATACAAATATATTAAATATATGTATAATATTTACATTAAATATTAAAAAACATATATTCGTTTAGGATATAAGTCAAATAACTCATTTTGACTATTAATTAATGTGTATTTAAATTAATCAAGTATTAAATGTAAATACACAATAATTAGGCAAATGACTATCTAGTCCCTTTAGCACGTATCTTGTGTTTAACCTTTAAACGACTTTATAAATAATCAATATTATTTATTAATGTTGCTCTAGTGCTCTACGAGTATGTTTCATTATTGAGGCTCTCTAGATTCAGGTTTGTCCGTCACGAAATCAAATTTCGTGTCCATAATCTATCCACCCGTAGATTATGACGATCACGGATAATCTCGCTGAATCATACAGGTCGAGGTCATGGCAAATGTATAATTCCTCCGTCACAGGTATCCGGATAAATCCCAGAGATATAGATGTAAACGCCAAAT
Source organism: Zanthoxylum bungeanum (assembly GCA_019454045.1). Lineage (NCBI taxonomy): Eukaryota > Viridiplantae > Streptophyta > Magnoliopsida > Sapindales > Rutaceae > Zanthoxylum > Zanthoxylum bungeanum. The sequence continues at coordinate 65,839 of SKCR01035318.1, read as the reverse complement.
CTTTATCGGGATTATCCAGTCGACTATTCTATTAGCAATCTCAAAAGAATGTTTAGAACTAGCTTCTAAAGTTTACCACGGGCCCATGGTTTTATCTGATTGCTAATCATATGGACTACATATGCTCTGATACACAAAACTGACGGATCCTATCTTGATACACATAGGACACCCTGAGGATCTGTCTACACCCAACGAACAGGCGGAGGTCTGATCTAAATAGATCGGTGACGTGACTGCCGTCTAAGTGTAGAAGATGTCTCATGTGCCCACAATGGCATCTCAAGTCTAAGAATCACAAGTGTTACTCAACCCAAGAAGATTCTTATTGACGCTGGTGTACCATCCATTAAGAATCTTCGGTGAGTCGTTCAGTGTTTATCCGCTATAAACACCTACAGGTCTATACTAGTCTCCAAGACTAATGGTTCATTGAGAAACCATTGGAATCATATATTCCAGTATACGACATGTACCGGTCTCAACGGGTTTACTATACTGACCAAGTAGTGTAAACCTTGACCAGGAACTGTCTGAGAATGACAACGTCATGATAGTCTCAATGTCCGTTGTGACGCTTTTGCAACTGTATCATGACTAATCATTCTAGGGTCATTACGTCTTTACCATATAGAAAGATAGATTATATTATAGAAACTGCATATATTATTCATAATAATAATGTTTTACAGAAGTATTCAACAGAAATACAACCGGGAATTGGCGCTCTGAGCAACAACCCCAACAGGACCATATAGGACTGGACCCAGATAAAAATGAATATCTTATCATATACGTTAACTGAAGAAATTCATTTTATCTACTAAATGGTCATATATGGATTGATCTTAATCTTGAATGTACTATGAACTCCTGCATGACAGGCTATGTCTTTTGATTTACTAAGGTTAGGTTGGTGAAGCAGTCCCGACCAATAACTACATATTTTATGGATATGGTTTGGTGTGGAGCTGGGAACGTTTTACATAGATATGGAGTTCACTCCTTCTTACGAGAAGTAGAATAGTATCTCTCTTAAGAGTTGATTCAAGGCTTTAACAATTAAAGCTCTCAAATCTTTCTATTACGAATAGAAAGATTAATATTCATAATAGTTATGAATTAATTGTTCATTAGAAAATCAATGGTACTTAAATGATAAAATAATTAGAGGGGTATATAACGGACTTATGACCCGACTCTAATTATGAGATATTCGTGAATGACTAATCTGTATGTAATGACTATATCGATGGACACCAAAGTTGTTCGGCTTATTTTTTCCATCTACGGCAACGAGAGTTCAACTTCGAGTTTTTAATGGAATAACATGAAGTTAATAATTTGGAATATTCAATTAAAGTGTTTAATTAATATTTCTGGATTATTGGAGCTCGGAACCGTATGTCCATTTGGTCCCCGTACTAGCTCGATTAACTGTAGCAAACCTAATATAATTAGATTGTCTATATCATATACTTACATATATTTTATTATATTATTAATATGATTAATAATATAATTTGTCACAAATGAAAACTATATTAAATTGTTTAATATCATGTTTTCTAGAATTATTTGATTATGAGATAATCAAATTATGATTATAAGATAATCAAGTTAGTAATAATTATAAGATAATTATAAGATCATTACATCATAATTAAGTAATTACATAATTATTAAGATACTAATTTTTTATTTTACTTTGGAGACAACACCATATGGCTTGCCATACTCTCCAACATTATATGTCTATTAGGTGTGACCTAATAATTAATTGTTTTTTCATTTATGCTTTACATCTTATGTTTTGGTATGGCCTCCACATTTATGTGTTTGCCATTGCAAGAAAGCATTAGTAACTTAATGACAAAAGTAGTTGGCTTTGGAAAGAATAAAATCTCTACAATCTCCACTCAATGGTGGGGTGAGCAAGCACATTCAAATATTCACACAAGTTTGAGAGAGGTAAAGAGAAGAAGAAATCCAAAAAAAATTTCTTAAGTTTTGAGAGAAAAATTATTTTCTCAAGTGTTAAGAATAGAAAGAAAATAGAGTGAATTAGATCCACATCTTCTTCATTCAATCTTCTTTAAGACATAGTAAATTGTGAAAAGAACTTCTCTAAATATTTTAGAGATTCATCTTTGTGAGTGAAGCCCACACTTCGTTTTGTTAGTTTCGAGTCATAGTTTGAAAGATCGGGTGGTAGATTCAAGCATCGGATCTCAAAGGAAACAAATCTACATCGATGAGCAAATCTATTCACCAAGAGTTGGTGGAATTCGGTTTCAACAAAAGGAGAAGGCATAGAAAATTTTCAAGGTCTATCCCGGAACCAATCGTATTTTTGTTGCGCATAAGGAAAGTCATTTCCTACAATTGGTATCAGAGCTAAGGTTGAAAAGTGTTCTTAACCCTTCTATTTTAAGTTTATGTTTTTAATAATTTATATAAAATATAAATTATTAATATGCATGTTGGGATAATTAGGTATAATTTATATTAATGAGATGAATGGTTTTAATGTTCATTTGATCAATGTTTATTTTGATTCATGTGATGAATGTGTTGCGTTGAACGTTAATATTTTCGGCTCTTATTTTTAGTTTTGGGAATGTAAGGCCATAAGGCCATATTCTTTGTAAGTTCATTTCCTTTGTAATAATTCCATATTATAACCCTATTTGTAACTTGGAGGAGTCGATGTCGCGAAGGACTTATCAGAAGCCGATTCCACAAAGAACTCAACAACACACCACGGAGCAAGATTTGAAGACCAAGAGATGCCTTGGATTATTATTTGTACTAATTAGATTAGTATAGAAAAAATAAGAGCCCAGTTAACGCAATTGTGATATGTATATTTTTATCATTCCAGCCCCAGGAAAACAGGTCATTTCATGACGAGCACCAGCCCATGTTGCGATGCACCAAAGTATTTTAGCTACTGCATGGACCTAAACATGACAATGTCACGACTCTGTATATTATCGCGTCGCAACGTGCTCCAGTGTTACGACACTAAGCAGGCTGCGTCGCGACACCGAGTAGACCTGACGTTCTGTTAGGTTCTGTCTTGTAGAGCGTCGCGACACCATTTTGGGAGTCATAGAGCCTCATCTGGGAATATGAATTTGTGTTTAACAGTTTAATAACATGTCATATAGCCTAGGGTGCCTACTCTTACATTTTTCATATACCATAACATGATTGCATGCATGATATTCTAGTCATAAAATATGATTTTAAGTAATTAAAAGTTAAATAGGAATATGAGATGCATGCAAATAGATTAATAAGATAAATTGGTTTAAAGGTTTAAAAATTACAAATTCAAAGTTCTAATACAAATGGACCTTATGAGTGCATTGTTTTTCCTTGGATATTGGATGGAAACCCGAACATAAATTCCATAGCCAATTCTGAATGGACAATAATTTGGTCTGCACTCGAGATACAATTCCACGTGCCATTGGAATATATAACATGCTTTTATCAATTAAATAGTTTAATGATATTTGATCCATTCGTTGAATTCTAAATTTTAAAACATATTAGTGGACTAATATTTTAAAATTTAAAATGGATTAGATCACTAAAGTAAACTTGATTAAATTAGTTTAATTAAGTTAATGGTTAGTAGAGACTAATTGGGATTAGTGAATAAAATTTTAATAGTTAAAATTTGTTAGATCACTAATAATCAACTAATATTAATAAGATTATATTTTTAACCAAGCATGATCTAAATTCATTAGATACTAGTGTAATAGAAACCTTAGACTTCAAAATAATGAGTGGGAGAGGGATATACCATAATATATCCCGCGATCTCCGTTGTTATCCAAAAACGTGAGATTCAAAAAGTTCTTTGAGACGTCTTTGTTTTCATCCCCTTACTGATGGTGTCATTTTTTGGGTCAATATCAAGTTTGGATTTTGAGAGGATAAGAACTCTAGATGTATTTGTTGATTTGACTTACCCTACGGTGGCACTTCACTAGTTAAGTCCAAGGCATCTGAAACAACGGGTTACACTCACAAAAGAATGACTAAATAGTTAATCAAAGTTCATTGATCAAATATAACCGTAGTTGGTTAATATAGGAATAAGAGTTATTTTCAGATATATTAATCAATTGAGAATGTCTCGATCTATCATGCGAATACTTGACCTACCCTACGGCGGCACTTATTTATGGGATGATAGATTACTATGGCATAGTAATTATTTTAGGTTTCTAATTCATTATACATTGATCATGCATCATGTTTAATTTTATGCCTAAATGTTTGACAATTTTTAGTATGCGATGAATGGATATTGAATGCGCATTTATTTATTTTTCAGCCATGGCATCTTCAATAATTGCAATTCTCAAACAAGAAAAATTAACCGGAGAAAACTATGTTAAATGGAAAAGTGACATGAATGCTATATTGGTCTGTGAAGACCTTAAATTATCCTGATGAAGGAATGTCCTCATATTCCAGCCCCAAATGTTGGCAGAGCTGTATGCAATGCCTATGATAATTGGATTAAAGCCGATGAGAAAGCCCGTAGCTATTTAAAAGCGGGAATTTCTGAGGTTCTTGTTGCAAAGCATGAGCCTATGGCGACTGCATTTTTAATAATAAAGTCATTACAAGACATGTTTGGGCAGCCTTCAGAGCGACAACAACATGAGGCTATTGTCTCTATATTGACCGCAAGGATGAAGGAAGGTGCATCAGTCTAATAGCATGTCTTGAAGATGATGTCTCATCTTAACACGGCTGAAACCCATGGTGCTCGTATAAATAAGCAAAGCCAGGTGACAATGATCATGGAAATACTTCCGAAGAGTTTCCTGCAGTTTAAAAGCAAATGTTCTATGAATAAGTTAACTTTTACATTGACTTAACTACTGAATGAGCTCACCAATTACAAGTCCATGATGCTGGATCCTCGTAGACATAGTGCAGAGAAAAATATTACCGAATCTTCTAAATCTAAAAAGAATAAGAAGAAAGACACTTGGAAGGCTAAGGCAAAGCCAATGAAAAAGAAAAACAAGTAAGGCTCTAAAGGTCCCAATGCCAAAGGAAAATATTTCCATTGTGACAAACAAGGACATTGGAAGATGAATTGTCCTAAGTACCTAGCTGAGCTACAAGAGAATAAGAATATATGTAAATACGATTTAATTGTTATTGAATCTCTTTTGGTGTAGGATGATAAATCTGTATGGATTGTTGACTCCGTTGCCATTAACCATGTCTGTTGTTCTCTAGAGCTACTTGATTCATGGAATGGCCTTGATGAAGGTGACTTTAACATGAGAGTCGGGACAGGGGATGTTGTTTCAGCTAGAGCAGTGAGAATTTGATTTCTGTAATAAAACTTATGAAAAGTGGTTTCTCTATTTCTTTTGATAATAAATCAGTTATTATTAGTAGATATGGATTAACAATATGCATAGGAAACTCCGAGAATAATTTATATGTATTAAGGCCGTTAACACATGATTCACTGTTTAATATTGAAATTTTTAAGATTGAAAAAACTAAAACGAAACGGAAAAATATTTCTCATGATGACACATATCTATGGCATCTTAAACTACATTAACTTTGACCGAATAGATAGATTAATAAAGAACGTAGTTTTAAACCAATTAAAACTTGGTACCTTACCAGTCTGCGAATCATGTCTAGAAGGAAAAATGACCAAGAGACCTTTTAGTGGAAAAAGGGATAAGAGCCAAAGAACCGCTTGAGTTAATACATTCGGATGTTTGTGGACCGATGAATGTAAAAGTCCGAGGTGGTTATGAATACTTCGTCACTTTTATTGACAATTATTCAAGATATGGGTATGTTTATTTAATGCAACATAAGTCATATACGTTTATTTAATGCAGCACAAGTCAGATATATTTGAAAAGTTCAAAGAGTATCGTGCTGAGGTTGAGATCCAGTTAGGTAAAAGCATTAAAATTTATGATCGGATCGTGGAGGTGAATACCTTGATAGAGATTTTGAGGAATTCTTAGTTGAGCATGGAATAGTTTCATAGTTCACAGCACCTGGAACACCACAACAAAATGGTGTTGCAGAAAGAAGAAATCGGACCCTACTAGACATGATGAGATCAATGTTTAGTTATAGCATATTACCTAGTTCATTCTGGGGGTATGCATTACAAACTGCAATGCATATCCTGCATGTAGTTCCTTCTAAATCTGTTTCTAAGACTCCATTAGAGTTGTGGAATGGTTGTAAAGCAAGTTTGCTATATTTCCGCGTATGGGGGTGTCCAGCACATATGCTGAAGAACAATACTACTAAGTTGGAGCCACGTTCAAAGGTGTGCCTATTTGTAGGCTATATAAAACAAACTAGGTGTAGGTTCTTTTATAGTCCAGAAGAAAACAAAGTATTTGTGTCGAAAAATGCTACACTTCTTGAGGAGGACTATATGAGAGAGTTCAAACCTTGAAGTAAAGTGTTATTTAATGAGTTACTTGCTGGTACGACTAGCACACCATTGTCAACTTTTGACAAAAACATAACACCTTCTACATCTGAGAGCCAGATGCAAGTTTATCATAATATCATACCACCTAGACGTAGTGGGAGGGTTGTTTGCATCTAGTGATGGTATATATGATCCATTGACCTATCGTAGCGCAATGAATGATTCTGATAAAGAAGAATGGCTCAAAGCCATGAACCTTGAGATGAAATCTATGTACTCCAACTCAGTCTAGGAACTTGTAAACCAACCTAATGGAGTAAAATTCATAGGTTGTAAGTGGATCTACAAGAGAAAAAGATGAGTATATGGAAAGATACAGACCTTCAAGGCTAGACTAGTGGCAAAGGGTTATACCCAGAGAAATTGAGTTGACTATGAAGAAACTTTCTCGCCAGTAGCTATGCTAAAATTCATTTGTATTCTTATTTCTATTGTCGCATATTATGACTATGAGATTTGGAAAATGGACGTCAAGACTACATTCTTGAATGACAATCTTGTTGAGAATATTTATATGATACAACCAGAGAGGTTCATAACCCAAGGTCAAGAGCGAAAAGCTTGCAAGCTGCAAAGATCCATTTATGGACTTAAGCAAGCATCTAGATCTTGAAACATAAGATTTGATACTACGATCAAGTCTTATAATTTTGAGCAAAATGTCGATGAGCCTAGTGTCTACAAGCGCATCATTGATGGTAAGGTGGTTTTCCCGTGTTATACGTCGATGATATTTTACTTATTGGGAATGATGTAAAAGATATTATCGGACGTGAAAATCTAGCTAGATAATCAATTACAAATGAAAGATTTGGGATAGGCCAGTTATATACTTGGGATCCTGATCATTCTGGATCGCAAGAAACGATTGTTAGCAATGTCTCAAGCATTATATATCAACAAGATTCTTGTGCGATTTGGAATGCATAATTTCAAGAAAGTTAATTTGCCTTTCAGACATGAAATTCATTTGTCTAAAGAACAGTCTCCTAGGAAACTTCAAGGAATTGAGGAAATGAGACATATCTAATATGCCTCAGCAGTTGGAAGTCTTATGTATGCTATGTTATGCACAAGACCGGACATCTGTTTTGCAGTTGGAGTAGTCCGTAGGTTTCAATCCAACCCAGGATTAGATCATTGCGTAGCGGTGAAACATATTCTCAAGTATCTTAAAAGAACGAGAAATTATATGCTAGTATATTCTGGTGAGGATATAATCCTCAGAGGATATACTGACTCATATTTTCAGACGGATGTCGATTCTAGGAAATCAACATCCGGATCAGTATTCACCCTAGGTGGTGGGGCTATTGTATGAAGTAGCATAAAAGCAATATTGTATTGATGACTCCATATTGGAGGCTGAATATGTTGCAGCTTGTGAAACAGCTAAGGAAACAGTCTAGCTCCGTAAGTTCTTAGAAGATCTGTAAGGGTGGCAATGGGCCTGGCCCGAGCCCGGAAATTATTTTTGTTGGCCCGGGCCTAGGAAAAGCCTGATCCGAGCGTTTATCGGGCCTGGCCGACCTAGCCAGAACCGGGCCCTAGTTCGGGCCGAGCTTTATCCGGCCTGGTTTTTTATTAATAAAAAATTTAAATATATTTTTAATTAATATTTTTTAAGCCTGGGCCCGGGCTTAATGTGCTAGGCCCTGCCCGAGATTTTTTACCCCCGGGCCGGACCCGGGCTTTTTTGCTACCCTTAGATATCTAGAAGTTGTTCCATATATGGATAAATCATTCACACTTTATTATAATAATAGTGGTGCAGTGGCGAATTCCAAGGAACTAAGAAGCCACAAGAGGGGAAAACATATAGAGAGAAAATATCATCTCATCAGAGAGATAGTGCAGCGAGGAGATGTCGGAGTCACGCAGATTCCTTCCCACACAACCTGGCTGATCCATTTATAAAGACCCTATTGGCTACATTTTTTGAAGGTCACCTAAAAGATTTAGGATAATATGACATGTCTCATTTGCTCTAGTTCAAGTGGGAGATTGTTGGGATATATGCCCTAGAGCTTCATGTATTGTAAATGAAAATGTTTATTGAAATAATTGACACATTATTCATTTATCAAAATTGTTTGATTTAACATATTATAAAATGTCTAGTTTACCCTTCATTACTAATGTGCTATCAGACTTAGTGTATGTTTGATACACAAGAGGATTTAAGTTTGAAGTTAGTAATCTGAAACTGTCCATAGAGAGCAAGCAAAACGGGTAAATTGTTTGTGGTTTATATATAGATGCGGTCCATTCTATACTTGTATGACGATCTTGATCCAGGTTCGTTCATGTAGTGACATGGGAATGGAGGCACCTTGTATGATGTGATCATATAGTACTAGACCTAGATAAAAATGAATATCTTATAATATCCATTAACTGAAGAAATTCATTTTATCTACTAGATGGTCATATATATGGATCGATCTTAATCCTGAATGTACTACGAACTCCTACATGACAGGCTATGTCCTTTGATGTACTAAGGTGAGTTTGGTGAAATGGATATATATTTGTTTATATAGATAGGGTAGAGGTAAGATTTTTCTTATGAAAAACTGGTTCAAAACGGGTCCAAAATAACACAATATTGTAATCTGGGTCGAACGCACACTATTCCTTAAACTCGTTCGAACACAGTCGTGAATGGACCTCAAACCCAAATACTCTGGAAGATTTCATTCGCACGGGAAAATGAACGTAGATTGTAGGGGAAACTACTGTCAAGTTTTGTTCAAACCCAGACACAAATGTTATACGAACGTCACACGTTCGAACTCAAACATGAACGCAACACTAACAATTATATGTTATCTTCATGCACAGTCTGCCAAATACTTGCTCAATTGCTCCGAGATCTCCAAGACTCATTACAATTCAATTGAACTTGTTTTGTTACGGAATGTGCCAACAAATATAGAACCAACACTTGAAGAGATATAACTCTCTTAAAAGACAAGAGCCTCTAAAGAGCAAAAGTCTACAAATTATACTTATACAAAATAGATGTGTGATCATAATAAATTAGTCATCGATAATGTATTTGCATTCACAGTAGCTACTGAAATTATAAATAAATTTGAACCTCAAACTAGTGATAAATGTAGACAAAGTCGTGATTGGCTTTAATGAGAAAAAATAATTCAAGTGAAATTGTTTTCTTTAGCCAAATGTCAAGTATTTGGAACCGTAGTTCAGAAACCTGAAGATGTCAAACTTGTTATTAATAAAGAAATGTAATAAATATAAATTAATAATTATATATAAGCATGTACAAGGTTTCCCGTAAAGACCTAGTACTAACTATGAGAATACGTATTTTCCAGTGATGGATACTATTACTTTTCAAGTTTTAATTTGTTTGGCAGTCTCTAAAAGACTGAACATACGTCTTATGAATGTAGTGACAACATATCTGTATGAGTCAATTGACACTGATATTTCTATGAAAATCCCCAAAAGATTGAAAATACTTTAAGCATATAAATCAAAAGATTGCAAACTGTGTTAATCAAGTTACAACGATATTTAAATGGATTAAAATACTTTGGACGTATGTGGTACAATCATTTGAGTGAATATCTGATGAAAGAAAGATATACATAAATGATCCTATATGCCCATGCGTATTTATTAGAAAGTCTGAATCTGTATTTGTTATTATAGCAGTATATGTCGATGACATGAACTTAATTGGAACTCCTGGAGAGCTTCTAAAAATGATGAATATTTAAAAGTAGAATTTGAGATGAAAGACTTAGGAAAAATAAAATATTATCTTGAATTGTAGATTGAGCATTAAACTAACGAGTGTTTATCCACCAGTCTGCCAATGTTAAGAAGATTCTAAAGCATTTCAGCATGGCTAATTTTCATCAATTAAGTACTATCATGGTGGTTCGATCTTCCAATCCTAAAAAGGATCCATCAGTCCTAAAGAAGATGATGAAGAGATACTTGGTTCATAAGTACCATATCTGAATGCAATTGGTGCCTTGTTATATTTAGCTTAATGTATTAGGCCGGACATTGTATTTTCGGTAAATTTATTGGTAAAATTTAGCTGTGTACCAACTCGATGACATTAGAATGGCGTCAAACATATTTTATGTTATCTTCATGGGACAAAAGACTTGAAATTATTCTATTGAAATGGACTAATACAAAATCCAGGTCTTGTTGGTTATACCGATACATGATTTTTGGGGTTTTAGCGCGGGCACAGCGGAAGCTCGCGGTTCGGGTGAAATCACAATTTTAAAAACTTTTAAAATTACCAAATAAATTCTTCAATATCCAATTTGAATAACTCATTCATATTTCACCTAAAGATATTTATTCGATATCAAATAACGACATATATTTTTACGAAAATATTTTTCCGCAAAATGGCATAAAACGCGTTTTTGTCCGAACCGGCCAACCAAGACACATGAGGGCTGCCCAGGTCAGCCCCAATAGTACTTGGGCAGTTCATGGGCTGCCCAAATAGTGGCCAATTAATTGATTGGACAGTGGACACCCGGTAAGCCCGAAAATCACCCGGTAACACCGTTTTTCGCCGTTTTCGCATATTTCAACTCTGAAATAATTTCCGGCAATTGTTCCAATGCTCAAAACACATACAATACATTTATACAACATAATTTTCATCACCAAAATCACATAAATTACAGATCTGATTTGGTGACAAAAAATATCATTTTTCATGCTTTAAATCCAAATTTCTCAACATTAATCATATTAATAATTACACCAACCAAAGTCACCACATATGAAGAACTCAAGAACAATTCTAGGAGTGACAAGAGTGGTAATAACACTCTAGAATGGAAACGAGTCATCAAATGACAAAATTGAACTATTATTATTCAATATAACTTCACACATGCATCTAGCCTCCAAATCCATCCTCCAAATCAAAAGGCCCCAAAATTTAAGAAATAAAGAAACCCTAGAACTATTCTAGATGCTCAAGAACAAGAAACAAACTTTCTAAGCTTAAGAATATTAAATATTACCTCAAAATCTCCTAATTTCCTTAAGCTTTCTTCTTGATTTCATCATTTTCTCTCAAGTTTCTTCAAGAAATATTTTGGGAGCTTTTCCATGGAGGAGGTTTCGACCAACGCTTCTAATTAAAGAAAAAAATAAAAAATTTCACTTTATATACTAGGGTAAAAATGAACTTGGCGGCAAAATCGTCATTTTAATTTATTTAATCACATTTACAGAATTCAAATTCAATTTGAATTCTTCAAGCTTAAAAAATCATGTCATTTGTTACCAATAATATCTCACCACTTATCATACTAATTATGACTTATGGATATGATATTTAATTTCTAATTATTTAATTATTTAACAATTAAATAACTAAATAATTAATTAATATAAATATCTATATATGTATTTTTATTTACATTAAATAACAAAATACATATATTGATGACATGTGTCAAAATATCATTTGACAATTAATTAATATGTATCAAATCAAATTTTGTATCAAATACAAATACGCATTAATTAATAATTTGCAGAAATACACCTAATGCATGTATTTTCGTTTAACCATTTAAATGATTCGAATTAACTCATTTAATCCAGTGAAGTATTATGAATAATCTATATTATTCATAATGCGTTGCCCAAGTGCTCAATGAGTACACTTCATATTGTGGGACTCTCTAAGTTTAGGTTTATCCATCACGGAATCAAATTTCATGTCCACAATTCACCCACTCACGAATTACGACGACCGCGGATAATCTCGCTAAACTATGCAAGTCGAGGTCATTGCATACGTATAATCCATCTGTCACAGGCTATCAATATTATATCGGGGATATAGATAAGAATGTCAAATCCCTAAGGTATAATATAGTCGACTTTTAAATTTACAATCTGTAAATAACACTCGGAACTCACTTCCAAAGTATACCACAGCCATGGATTTATTAGATCGCAAATACGTACATGATATATATGCCATGTACACAGGACTGTCGATTATATCTGATACTCATAGGATATCATGAGCATCTGTCCACACCCAACGAACAGGCGGAGGTCGAATCTAAATAGATCGGTGATGTGACTGCCATCAAAGTATGGAGGATATCTCATACATCCACAGTGGTAACACAAGTCGAATGACCATTATGCTACTCGACTCGAGAAGATTCCTATTGACATTGGTGTACCATCTATTAGGAAATCTTCGGTGAGTCGTTCAGTGTTTATCAAATAAACACCTACATTTCTATACAAGTCTCCCAAGACTCATGGTTCATTGGGATAAACCATCGGACCAAGTCTCGATATACGACATGTATTGGTCTCATCGGATTTTACTAACCGACCCGTGTCAGTAAATCTTGACCAGGAACTTTATTTGATAATAAACTTCTAGTAGTGACACTTCTCAATGTAAATTCAACACCAAAAAGTCTTCTGAACTATATCTCGTTACCAATGAAAACTTGTGTGGGCAAGACTCACAAAATAATCCCTAAACGTTTTAGAAATTTAAGCACACTAACAACTTTTGTTCTTTTGATTTTTGTTTTTCTTCTTTTTCTTTTGTTTTTGGTTTTCTCAACTTTTGAGAGAATTAGAGAAGAAGAAGAAAGGTGGCTAGGTTCGAATGAAAGGCTTGTCAAAAGAAAAATCATATTTTCCTTATTATACTTAGGGTTTTAATTTTCCAAAATAAAACAAAACCCTACCTATTCCTCCTAGTGTATTTTCGGCCAAGGGGTTTATTTTTCAATATTTTGTAACATCCAATATTAAATTCCATAAAGAAATATGTTACAAAACTAATGAGTTATTACCTTTCAAAAAGGTGTAATTTCCAAAAAAAATCCAAGGGTTTCCAAAACCCAAAAATTGGAATTCCTAATTTAACCTTACATTAAATAAATTTTGAATTACTAATTTGAACTCACATTAAATTATATCTTATATTATTAATACATATTGTTTAAATATTATATATTTAATAAAACTATATATTAACTTTTAATATAAAGTTTCAAGTGTGACAAAAAAAATTTATTAATCATATTAATAATATTTATACCTTTGTGAGTATCCAATTATACTAAATCCGCTATAGTATATCGAGCTAGCACGGGGACCAAATGGACCTACGGTTCCGAGCTCCAATAATCTAGAAATATTAATTAAGCTCTTAATTAAATATTCTGAATTATTAACTCCGGGTTATTCCACTAAAAACCCGAAGTTGTACTCTTGTTGCCGCAAATGATATATTAAGCCGAACCAAGTCGGTGTCCATCGATTAGTCACTACATATAGATTAACCCTTTACGAGTATCTCGTAATTAGAGTCAGGTCATAATATCTGTTATACCCCTCTAATTATTTTTACCTTAAGTACCATTGATTCTCTAATGAACGATTTATTCATAACGATTATGAATTTTAATATTTCTATTCGTAATAGAAAGACTTGAGCGCTCTAATCGTTAAAGTTACCTAACCAATTTTAATTCTTAAAATTTATATCACTAATTATCCATTAGTCTCTACTAATTGTATTACTCAATTAAACTAATTTAATTAGAGTGATATTAGTGACCTATTATATTTTAATTCTTAAAATATTAGAACACTAATATGTTTAACATTTTAGAATACTAAAATGGTCAAGATCTATATTAAACTATTTAATTAATCTTAGTGCGTTATAAAATCCAATGGTACGTGGAATTGTATCCCGAGTGCAGACCATATTACCGTCCATTCGAATTCGGCTATGGAATTTATGTCTGGGTTTCCATCCTATATACCAATGGAATTTATTTTGCACTTATTAAGCCCAATATATTATAATTAAAATTTTAAACCATAAAACTAATTAATTAAATTAATTATTTTTCCATGCATATCATAATCTAATTTAAACATTTTAAATCACATAAAATCATATTTCATGTCTATAATGACTATGCATCCAATGCATGTTATGGCATGTAAAATGCAAGAGTAGGCACCATAAGCTATATGACATGTTATTCAAATAATTAGAATTAAACAAACACATAACATAAAAATATTTTGCATTGATCGGGCTCTTGTTTTTCTTATACTAATCTAATTAGTACAAAAATACCCAAGGCATCCATTGGTCTTCAAATCACGCTACAAGGTGGTGTTGGCTCATTTTGCGACTTCGGTGCTCCAAATTACAAAAATTGAAATTTTACATTGGAAAATAAAAATTACAACAATTGTAAAAATTGGCCTTATGGCCTTACATCCCAAAATCAAAACCAACTAAAAAATAAGAGCCGGAAAAATTTACGACCAATGCAAAATCCATTCATCACATGAAAATTAATAATCATTCATCATATGAATATTATATTGTGCCTACTCATCTAAACATACATATCAATATTTATAACTCATATAAACATATTAAAAACAGTAACTTTAAACGAAAAGAGAAGGGTTAAGAACACTTTTCAACCTTGCTCTCGATGCCAATTGTAGGAAACGCTTCCTCACGCAATGGAAACGTCTTAGGCACACGGATCGGACTTGAAAAATTTTCCGCTCTTCCCTTGAACTGGACGAATGCTACTGCCACCACCACTGAAATTTTACTTCAGTTTTAGACAAAATTCCAACCCCGAAACAGTCCCCGAACAGCCGGATAAAAACCGGACTGTTTTGGACTCGATTCGTGCCCAAACAAACTGCAGAAATAGCCCCTGAAATGAGTGGACTATGGCTGTGTTTTGGTTCTAATTTTTCACTTGAAAACAACCTCAACACAGCCCCAAAACATCACAAAATGTTCCCCAAAAAAGTAGATTAAAACGAAACCAAACCGAGTTCCGTTTCACCAAGTAAAGGGGCGGCAATGAGCAAAAATAATGCTCACTGCCGTGAACCACAAGAAAGAGATGAAGATGAATATTTGTTCGACACCACAAAGTCTTCCGAACTATATCTTGTTACCAACGGAAACTTGTGTGGGAAAGACTCATAAAATAATCCCTAAACGTTTTATAAATTTAATCACACTAACAACTTTTGTTCTTTTGATTTTTGTTTTTCTTCTTTTTCTTTTGTTTTTGGTTTTCTCAACTTTTGAGATAATTAGAGAAGAAGAAGAAATGAGGCTAGGTTAGAATGAAAGGCTTGCCAAAACAAAAATCATATTTTCCTTATTATACTTAGGGTTTTAATTTTCCAAAATAAAACAAAACCCTACCTATTCCTCATAGTGTATTTTCGGTCAAGGGGTTTATTTTTCAATAATTTTGTAACATCCAATATTAAATTCCATAAAGAAAATATATGTTACAAAACTAATGAGTTATTACCTTTCAAAAAGGTGTAACTTCCAAAATAAAGCCAAGGGTTTCCAAAACCCAAAAATTGTAATTCCTAATTTAACCTTACATTAGATAAATTTGGAATTCCTAATTTGACCTCACATTAATTTATATCTTATATAATTTAATACATATTATTTAAATATCATATATTTAATAAAATAATATATTAACTTTTAATATAAAGTTTCAAGTGTGACAAAAAAAAACTTATTAATCATATTAATAATATTTATACCTTTGTGAGTATCCAATTATACTAAATCCGTTATAGTATATCGAGCTAGCACGGGGACCAAATGGACTTACGGTTCCGAGCTCCAATAATCTCAAAATATTAATTAAGCTCTTAATTAAATATTCTGAATTATTAACTCCGGGTTATTCCACTAAAAACCTGAAGTTGCACTCCCGTTGCCGCAGATGATATATTAAGCCGAACCAAGTCGGTGTCCATCGATATAGTCACTACATATAGATTAACCTTTTACGGGTATCTCGTAATTAGATTCGGGTCATAATGTCTGTTATACCCCTCAAATTATTTTTACCTTAAATACCATTGATTCTCTAATGAACGATTTATTCATAACGATTATGAATTTTAATCTTTCTATTCGTAATAGAAAGACTTGAGCGCTCTAACCGTTCAAGTACCGATTCAACCCTTAAGAAATATACTCATCTAATTCTCGCAAGAAGGAGTGAACTTCATATCTATGTAAAATGTTCTCAGCTACACAACAGACCATGCCCCAAAGTACGTAGCTATTGGTCGGGACTGTTACACCAACCTCACCTTTGTAAATCAAATGACATAGCCTGCCATGCAGGAGTTCGTAGTACACTCAGGATTAAGATCAATCTATATATGACCATCTAGTAGATCGAAATGACTTTCTTTGTTTAACGGATGTTAAAAGAATGTCATTTCCATCTGCGTCTAGTCCTATATGATCACATCATACAAGGTGTCTTCATTCTCATATCTCTACATGGAAAATCCCGGATCAAGGTTGCCATATAATTATAGAATGGACCACAACTATAGATAAACCATAAATAAAGTACCCGCTTTGTTTGCTCTATATGAACTATTTAAGATTACTAACTTCATACTTAAATCCTCTTATGTATGACACTCATACACTAAGTCTGAAGGTACATAAGTAATCTAGGGTATTCAAGATAATTTATAATATGCGAATATTAAACAAACACTTTGATAAATGAATAATGCATTATTTTATTTCAAAACACATAAAGCCATTTACATTACATGTAGCTTTAGGGCATACATCCCAACAACTAAATCATATAGTTTCAATCAAACTATAATTAGATCGAATATGTATATAAAAGCAAGAAGTACTACCATAAATAAGTAATATCATGGAAAAGAGAATTATTTGTATTCATGAATCGGACATAAATACGATCCGGATTGGCACTTCAAGCACCAACCCTAACAATTTCTCCCATTTGCTCTAGTTTCAATCCACGGTATTATATACACATCTAAATATGTATTACATACATGTGGTCCTCAAGAGCTGACCTAGCACTCAAGAGGTAGGCAACAACAAGTAAGCATGCTATAACATATTGAGTTTGTCCAACAAACCCGATCATTTCCCTTAGCCATCATTATTCATATATTATATAACATAAGTTATACATCAATATGACTCTGATGTGACATCAATATTGTGCTACAGCTACTGAGTTGTCTATATATTTAGGGATCAAATCCAAATATTATGAGACAACCACAAACACAACACTAATATCAAAACATCTAATCTATAAGGTCATTGTGCAACTTCATAAGTCAATACTTCATAAGTTACAACTAATTCCACTAAATACAGTAGAATCAACTGTGACACTCCCACTGTATCTTTTCTGACTTTATATGGCATAGACCATCTAATGTCATAATTAGACTCAAAACTAATTTGATCATAATGGTTGTGGATTATATTCTCTATGAATAAGAAACTCGTTCTTAATATCTCAAAGATAACAAAGAACATGTTTCAAGACACATCTTGTTGTGTACAGCGTATCAAAATTGCTTGTAACAATTACGATTAAATCGATATCTTTAATCGTACATAATATAGTATTCATTATGACATCATCCTATGATGCATAAGATTGACTAGACATTCTAGTCAATTTCCTTTTCGACAAAGGAATCATCTTTTATGAAAAAGAATATTATATACAAAAAACACACTAACTGTCAAACAGTTATACTAATAGTCACACAGATAGTATTGATGTGTCCTTTTATTAGATCATATCTAATGCATGACTAATGGGAGTATCTCACAAGTCTATTGTTTTATTTCGTATATGAAACTTTATATCAAATATAACAGAGACCACTCACACTGCTATCATGGAGAGAATGAGACTTAGGTAAACATTTTACCTCACAAACATTTCATTATTACATTAATAATGATAATGTCGTTAGGATATACAATACTAGGAAGAAAAATTTATACATTCCCACTGACCCTTCTATCACATATGTATTTTTTATGCTTTGATAGAATCAGACAATCTGACTGTAATCGAAATTAGAGAACACAATTTTTGGAAAGCTCACATGAGTCTACAATAGGCTCTATAAGCTAGTATATCAAATTGTGATCTTAGCAGAATACAAACTCCAGGGCCATTCTAAGATGAATTCTTCAAACAAAGAAATCACAATGGATCTCTTCTTCGAATAAATCATTCAGGAACGCCACTTTGTATTACCAACTAAAATACATAGTTTAATATCAACATTAACCAACAAATCTTTAATTGCTCGATCAGTGTGACTAGAGACAAGTTTCCTCATAATCTACAATACATTGTTGAGTATAATATTTCTCATTGTCATACTATAAAGGTCAAACCTTTAACGATTTTTATGCGCAAACCATTTGCATATTTTATGAACGATTCATAACGAAAGCTCAATCAAGTTCAAAAATTGATCGTAGTAAGCTACGAACAATCTTAAATCTATGATTCAATGCTAACTTCCAAAATTGATATCAAATATCGCTCCCACTATAAGTTATAGGATAATTGTTTTTAGATAAGAAAACAGCAGAACCATTAAGTATCAAATACTACGCTAATGATTCTGACATCCTATTGGACTTATATGGAAGATTTCTAAGGGTTTTTTCATCTTATTAATTATATAGTTCCATTTATAGTTTATCACTCTCACATTTGACTTCAATAAGTCAAGTCTTTTCTACAATGGTCAACATCCGATGTTACACACTAAGTAATAAAATAATTTTATTACTCGGGATCGTAGAAAAGATATTCTATCAAATAGAATACAATATTCTATTAAATATAATAAATGATAAATTTTTACTTGTACCTCCGAGGCGTAAATATTTTTCAATTATATAACCATTATACAAAAGAAAGATTTAAATCTCAAACTTTTCAAGATTCGAATTTTCTACTTATACATATCATATACATAACTGTAGAAACTAATGGAACATTAATTAAAAAGATGAATTAGTGTTACTGGAGCATATCCCCAAGAGTATTGAAACTAATTCGGTAACACTCAATATCAAATGAATCAAATCATATAGGATTCGATTTCTCCCACTGATGAATTCCATCACGATAGAATCGTAGAAGAATAATATTGAGTAAGAATCACATTCATTGAATAATCTTAGAACTAATTTCCATAAATTCATATGTTTGATCGTATCAAACATCTTTAAACAATTCATAAACTCACGATGAATTTTAAAGATATAGTTTTCAACACTTCAAATCGAATATCTTTGAACCAGTCAAAATATTTGATCCACGTTTCATTAGAAACATATTGAAAGTTCTCGAACCATTCAAGAAGTTCAATAAATATTCTTTTAGAAACACGTAACTAAGTCATGACAACTCATTAACTAAGTTACGAAGTAAAGACAACTATCCAAGGTAATTTATAATTCATTAAACTACATACATCCAATGTATTAGTTTAATAAATCTGTGGTCCAATGAAAATCATTGGTTAAATGAGATTTAATCACATTCCCGAATACAATATTCATTAAATGGATAAAGATATGTGGTATGATCGCGTATCAGACCATCATTTACCATATGGAATAAGCATCTAATGCTTAAGTGATAAAATCTCATAAAACATTGTTCTAAGTTATTTACTTAACCGAATATTTTTCTTAATATTTATCTCTTCACTAATGACACTACTAGTCGTATTAAAATATGTAACAATTGTTTATAAAGAACAAGTAACTATCCAATAGTCACAAGTTCTGATATCAAATATCAAAACAATCATTAAACAATATTTTAAAAAACTAGACGGGAGATCTAGTATCCAATACTTATAGTTGTCGTGTTATGAAAATTGATATTCTCTACAGACAACTATATGTATCTCCTTTCTTTAGCTTTATTATTTACCTTCAACTATTCACAACAATTGTAAATAAATTGATTAGTAAACTGTGTCAGACACATTACCTCTAAAGGTCACTAAAGCTAAGAAACATCATTTTCAAATAAACAAATACCTAATGGGGTTTTCTTAATGCCAGTCAAGAATCTCGAGACATGAACTAATTCACGTCAATTCTTACTACAAAAGAAACTATTCTATTTAGACTATTATATCTTAAAATAGATATCTATTTAGATTACCTATCGTGACTTAGAAACTAAGTCACTATCCATCTTGATTTTTCAAGAAAATCGGAACAACAGTTCCCGATGGTTTTGACTAATCTAACAATATCCAAGTCTACTCTTAATCCAGAACCTATTCTAGATTTCTGCAACCATAAGTGAAGTCAGAAAACATATAGATAAATATGCATGCAGTAAATTAGAAGTTTAATTATATATACACAATAGAATAACGGAAACATACGCAGCCTTTTTCATAATATTACACACTGCCTTAGTCATGGATTTTTTAACCCAATAGTGCCTCCCACTACTTTACATAATACAGTAATCCCCAACGGAAAATGGGAATCCACTAATTAAATTGAATTCCATAGTGAGAAGTGGACCCCATGAATATAAGTCGTCAGCTAGACGTGACTGCCTGAACGTTATGCTGGATTTGAAAGTGTGACACTTTCTTTTTTTCGCTCCAATGGTTCACCCCAGTAGTGCTTAACACGCCTGTTTTTAACCTTGAAAGTTTTGTTGGAGTTAGGATCATATATCTCAACGGCTCTATCTGGTAAAACCTTGGTGATCAAAAATAGACCTGACCATCGTGATTTTGGCTTCCAAGGGAAGAATTTTACCCTCGATTTGTTTAACAGTACCTTCTGCCCTGGTTCCAGTTGTATGCGCACTAATTTCTCATCATGTCTTTTCTTTGCCTTTTCTTTGTACAATTTGGCATCCTCAAAATGCTGTTTGTGAAATTCCTCCAATTCATTGAGCTGTTGGATCTCTTTCTCTTCTGTTGCTTGTAGTACAAGAATTGGCTCTTTCAGTACAAAAGATGCTTTATCTTCAGGCTCCACAGGCAATTGACATGTTTTAAGTTTGTCAGTAGAACTTTGCATTGCATTGGAGTTCTGAATGGTACTGTGTATCACATCAAGTCTGAAACATTCCTCCTTCTTTTCATCATCTGGGAAATTCATGGCCTTGAAAACATTGAATGTTACTTCTTGGTCTTGTACCCTCATAGTTAATTATCCTTTTTGTACATCAATAATGGTTCGACCTGTAGCCAAGAATGGTCTCCCGAGGATGATTGGCACGTCTGCGTCTTCCTCCATATCAAGGACAATAAAATCTGCTGGGAAAATGAATTTGTCAACCTTAACCAACACATTCTCAACAACGCCTTTTGGAAATACGAGCGTTCTATCAGCAAGTTGTAGAGAGACTGAGGTGGGCATTGTTTCTCCAATCTGCAGTTTCCTGAAAATAGAAAAAGGCATCAAGTTAAAACTTGCACCTAAATCACATAAAGCCTTACCAAAGTTATGTTCTCCTATGTTGCAAGGAATGGTGAAACTGCCAGGATCTTTCAACTTAGGGGGAAGTTTCCTCTGAATGATAGCGCTACATTCTTCCGTCAATGCTACTGTCTCGTAATCTCCCAATCTCTGTTTTCGTAAAAGAATATATTTCATGAATTTGACATAGCTGGGCATTTGTTCCAAGGCTTCTGTAAATGGGATGTTGATGTGCAGCTTTTTGAAAACCTCCAGGAATCGAGCAAACTGCTTCTCCAGTTTGTTTTTTTGAAGACGCTGAGGAAAATGTGGAGGTGGAGTAATTTGTTCATTTTCCTTTGCTTCTTTTTCCTCCATCTGTTGCTCTGCTTCTTTTGGAACTTCCTCAGTTGTTGTTTTGGTTCCAACATCTTTGTTGATTTCAGTACCGCTTTTTAACATGATGGCATGACACTGCTCATTTCCCATGTTCCTTGGATTTGGTTCTGTGTTGCTAGGAAGGGTACCTGGCGGTCTGTAACTCTGAGCATTGGCCAGTTGTCCAATTTGATTCTCCAGTGATTTGATGGAAGCAGATTGGCTTTGAAACATAGCATCATATGCTGCTTATTGCTTTTTGAACATCTCTGCAAGCCAATCTTTCATTTCTGGGTCTTTTTCAAACTCCTGGCTTTTGTTCTGTTGCTGGAATCCAGGTGGTGGATAGTTCTTTTGCCCTGAATTGTTGCTCCATGAGAAATTGGGATGATTCCTCCACCCTAGATTGTAGGTGTTGGAATATGGATTATTCCACTGTCTGTTGAAATTGTTGACATAATTCACCGTTTCTTCATGTTGATTTTGTTCTGGTGCTTCTCCATATGGTAAATTTGTGGTTCCAATGTTGCTTTGCATACCAAGAGTCTCCATGAATTTGCATATCTGATCAAGTTTGGCACTGACTGCTGTATTGGCTCCAACTTCATAAATTCCAGCAATTCGTTGAATCATGCTCTTTTCTGTTGGCCACAATGAATTGTTGTTGGCCATTTCTTCGATTAGGTCACAGGCTTGTTCTTCTCATTTGGCCATCAATGCTCCTCCAGCAGCAGCATCAATTGTGGTTCTCATTATTCCAGAAAGTCCATTATATAATGTTTGGACTTGAAGCCATTTTGGAATCTCATGGTGAGGACATTTCCGAAGCAAATCTTTGTATCTTTCCCAAGCTTCGTAGAGAGTTTCTGATTCTTGTTGTACAAAGGATGTGATGTCATTCCTCAGTTTTCCAGTTCTAGCTGGTGGAAAGTACTTTGCAAGAAATTTGGTGGCTAAAGTATTCCAAGTTGTAATGGAACCTGGTGGAAGTGAATGTAGCCAAGCTTTAGCTCTGTCCTTCAAGGAGTATGGAAAAACACGCAGTCGCATTGCTTCTTTAGCCTCTCGGTTGTAATTGAAAGTACAGCAAACTTCCAGGAAGTTGCTGATGTGGGCAATAGGATCTTCAGTTGCATTCCCCCGAAACTGAACTGATTGCTGAATCATCTGAATGCAAGTTTTGATGTCACCTGCATTTGCTGGTAAATGAGGAAGTACAATACATGAAATGAGGCCATCAACCACCGGAATGGTTCTGTCTCGAATGGGAATTGGTGGTGCAATCTCCAAAGGTTCAGGTTCCATGTTAACAATTGCTTCTTGGCCTTGTCTCATTTCCCTTCTCAACTGTCTGATGGTTCTTTCAATTTCTGGGTCAAGCGGTCGTAGTTCAAAGCTTCTGGTTCGTCTCATTAAGATTCTGATAACCTGAAACACAATAAAACGAAAACAATAAGTAAAAAGAAAATTAGATACAAGTAACGTATCTAACCCCTAAACTAATAGTAAAAGATAAAGAAGTCCCCGGCAACGGTGCCAAAAACTTGACCGGCGTAATCACACACGTATAACGCAAGCGTACGTATCGTTCAAGTAGTATAAAAATATCGATCCCATGAGAACTTAGTACCTAATCTATTAATTTTATGAGGTCAAGTTATTACTAGTATCTAACAGGTTGTTTGATTGATTTGAAATGGTGACGATTCAAAATTTAAAACAAGTAAATTAAATTGCGTGAAAGTAGATTAATGAAAATTCAATTTATAAAACTATCTAGGGTTGTGAATTCTTCCAATATTATTTAAAGATGAAGTGGTTATATTATAGTTGGGTAAAATATTGATTTATTAATCTGGAATATTAAATTATGTAAAAGCCTCTTTCGATGATCATTTACAAATACCTAGTATAATCCAATTGAACCATATGTCTATGTCAACCAAATTACCTAGATTCATTAAGATTAAGTTCCAATTATGACTACCCCGCCCAACAGGTATATTCCTGTAAGGAAATCTATTAAAGGGTTATTTATCCTCAATGAAGATCGTGGGTTATTGAGTCTTAAGGTTTTTAAACTTAAAATCCCTATGTCTAGTTTATTTTAAGTTTACCTAATCAATTTTATTAGTGGCCAGTTAATAAAAAGCTTTAAGATTATGACTCAATAAATAAATTTTTTAATTACCCAAACTATAATCTAACCCTTTTTAAACCGGTGATATTAGATTTTATCACAACCCTAGATATTTAACTTAGTTACAACACATAGCTAAAGCTGATATAAACTTAAAAGACATAAAATGAAATTACTGAAAAGTAATAAAAAGAAATGCTAAGGTAAAAGGAATTAACTTCTACTATTCACTATTTAGATATCTCCCATAAAATAATATATATAATCTTGTGATATTTTAAATCAACCGTCTGGAATGGCGGTATCCTGATTAAGTCAAATTCAAATATACCAGCCATAAGGCGGAACAGAAATATAAACTTAAACCAACCGTCCAGTATGGCGGTATCCTCATTAAGTCAGGTTTAACCAATTTAAATTGAATAACCAACCGTCCGGAATGGCGGTATCCTTTATTAATTCAGGTTTTAAATAGTTTATATATTATATTTTAAGGGAGATTAATCTAAATAGCAAAAGTAAAAAAATTACCTTTTTACCTCAGCATGGAGAAGTTAGCTCCTCATGGATGAATGAAAACTACTATTTATAGAAGAGAATTACTACTACAAACGTAAATAAAACTGAATAAAAGAAACTAAAGAAGAGAACTCTCAATTTATTTATAAGGATTTCAGAGGCTGAGGTACATTTGAAACTTAAGAAATCAAACTCAATTTATAGGTAAAAAAATCCAATTCTTTATTATTATTTTTCTGATTTTTTTTTTATTATAAATTTTTTTTGGATCGCTGAATTTTTGACACGTGGCATGGTGGCTACAAAAAAACGGCTCGTTGAATTTTTGACACGTGGCATGCGGTGCACGATAGCAGATTGCTTGTGATGATGACACGTGGCATGGTGCACGTTAGCAAAGTCAAACTTGGCAACTTTGACTTGTTGACCTGGCGCATATTAGCAGTCTTCGGTGCACGTTAAAGGTCGGGATGCCAAGGGATTCGGTGTCGAGACGTCCAAAATTACCAAAATACCCTTTTTGCAAATTTCACCAAATTTCACAGTTTTGCTCCAAATCACCTCCAGAATGTCCTGAAACTTTATTTATCTACAAAATAACACAAAACACATCAAAATATTCACAAAACTCAAGAAGCTAAACAAAATATTAAGTTAAATGAGTGGGAAATAGTGATAGTTTTACCACTCATCAATAACCCAATTGAACCATATGTCTATGTCAACCAAATTACCTGGATTCATTAAGACCAAGTTCCAATTATGGCTACCCCCGCTCGACAGGTATATGTCTATCCTGTAAGGAAATCTATTAAAGGGTTATCTATCCTCAAGGAAGATCGTGAGCTATTGAATCTAAGGCTGAAACCTAAAATCCCTATGTCTAGTTCATTTTAAGTTTACCCCATCAATCTTATTAATGGCCAGTTAACAAGAAGCATTAAGCTTAAGACTCAATAAACAAACTAAAGAACTACCCATAAAAGAAAATCAATTATTAAGTGTGGATATTGTGTTTCATCACTTCCCTAGAATAAAAATAAAATATGGGGTTGGGGATCCACTTTTACTATTTATAATTTAGACATCTCCCTTATTATAATATAAAAATTAATCGTGATATTACCGACCAGCCATAAAGGCGGTATCCTCATTAAATTATATTTTAATTAAGTCCGACCAGCCATAAAGGCGGTATTATTATTTGTCCATAAACCAGCCATATAGGCGGTAATTATCTGTCACCTAAAGACCAGCCATATAGGCCGTGCCACTTTATGTCAAATAAAACCAGCCATTAATGCGGTAATCTTTTTAATTTGAATTATAATTTCTATATTATAATTAAGGGATATTAATCTAAATTAAAATAATAAAAGTTTCACCCTTCCACAGTAGAGAATCTACTACAAAACATAAAAGAAATGAGAAGAAGAAGAACTACTATTATTATTACTGAAAATTAAATATACATAAATTAAATATTATTTATATTACAAAAAACTAGATGCAATCCTCTAAAAACAGGGAAAAGCTCCCAAGGAAAGCACACCAAATGAAGTGAAGAGGAGCTGAATTTATAGGCATTTTCTGGATCCAGCGTCGCGACGCCAAAGGTCCCAGCGTAGCGACGCTGGCACGCGTTTTCGGTCCACGCGGGTTGACGCACGCGTGATCTGTCGGCAGAATCTGGTGATGACATATGTCACGCGGTGAAGGTGGTGCAATGATAAGACGACACATGGCACATGGTGATTGGCTGATCTTTCGGTCCAATAAAAAGTTGACACGTGGCACGCGCTTAGGATCGATCAAATGAGAGGTCGACACGTGGCAACATGTGATTTGTCCAATATTCGGTCCAATAAGAGATTGACACGTGGCACGCGCTTGCTTTGGTCCAATGAGATTTCGACACGTGGCAGCCGGCGCATTTTAGCAGATCTTCTGTGATGATGACACGTGGCACAGTGCACGTTAGCAAGGTCGGCAGCAAGTCCAATTTCTCAGATTCTGACATGTGTCTATTGGCGCACGTTAGCATGGTCGGTGCACTTTAGGCGTCGCGACGCGTAGGGTCTTGGCATCGCGACGCGGCCAAATTACCGAATTGTCCTTTTGTCATTCTTCCTCTATTTTGGCCCCAAATTGCTTCCAATGCTTTCCCAACTTTATTTATCTGCAAAATGACACAAAACACATCAAAACGTTCACAAAACCCGAGAAACTATACAAAATATTAGGTTAGATGAGTGGGAAATAGTGATATAAATACCACTCATCACACCCTCAAACCTAACATTTTGTTAGTCCTCGAGCAAAACATAAAATAAAATAACATAATAAAATTTAACTAAGCCACTTTCGTAGGGATCACGGTTGCATTTAGCGTATGCAACAAGCCTTTAAACCCCTAGGTGTCCCTAGTGGACGAGTTGTACTCTCGTGAGGGTTTACAGCAATGATACCCACAAACATTTTACTAAAGTAAAAAGGTAGTAAAACTAATGCACACAAATGCAAAAAGACAAGCGAAAAGAGAATAAAGATGTTAGTGACTAATCAGGTGAAACTTCTACTCCAAGTTACTAGCTGTTTTGTTTCTTTCTAAATAATCGGAGAATTTACTTATTCGATAAGTAAATTCTCCGATTATTTTTACCATTCTCCATATACACAGCCAACAAAATATTAATCAACTCATTTTTGCCCACAACAGTCATAAGTGCCGTTGATAAGAGAGTAATATTTTTGTCCTAAAGTTCTATCAGATTTCACACCTTTTTGCAGCAATGGAATAAATTTTTCAGATTTTTCGGATTTTTTCTTGATTTTTTTTATTATATACAATATCTTCCATCTATGTAACGAGTGTTGGGTCGGTGGCTCCCAAACCAGTTGGCTTTTGGGTACCAGGTGTTAAGATACCCCTACGGACTTAATTACTCAGACTTCAGATATATATATATTTATTCGGCAACATCTTTGATCCATGTAGCGAGCTTTGGGCCAGTGACTCCCAAACCAGTTGGTTTTAGGGCACTAGGTGTTAAAACACCCTTACATACTTAATTACTCGGATCTCAGACCTTTTTTTTTTTACTCCATTGCTTTTTAAGATGCTTCCTCCAATTAAAATAGAGCACTGAATATTACAAACTTTTCAATTTTAGCTCATGTCTGTATGTTACTATGTATGTTGATAATATCTGTCAACTGAGCATAAGAAGATTCATTTTAGTCAGTGTTAAGGAGAATTCACAAATTAAATAATTTAAAAGGAAATAAACAAAAATTAACTTATTTCGAAAATAGGCTTGAGATACGTCTCAGGAGTGGAAACTCCTTACTCAGCTATCTCTCACCAATTTCACCCTTTTAGTCAAAATAAAAATACAAAAACACAAAATATTTTTTTTATTTTTTTTGAAATTTTTCAATTTTTTTGTATTTTTCGTAAAATTTTGGACTCAAAATAAAAACACACACAACTAAAAACAAGATACTAATCAACTAATTCCCTCCCCCAAACCTAAATGAGACATTGTCCCCAATGTCTTAAACAGTAGAAGAAGAGTTTATAAGATAGTACCTGGTTAGCTAAAATTCTACAGGAAATTAAAGGTAAGATCCAGATTAATCCGACGCCTCTTACCACGATCGTCCTCGGACCAATTTATCTTTGAAAGAATAGGATCAACTTATGGTTCATAGGCTATGAGTTGGTCTATTAGATCCGAAGCAGTTCTGGCAGTAAAGAGGAGTTCTTTCATAGGTTTTGACACGAACCTATTTCTCTGAGCATCATCAAGAAACACACAAAGAAAATCATAAAATCATTCAATGTTGTACAGTCCAAGCGGTCTCTGGTGTATGTTCAGGTTCGCCCAAGATAGCACTATAAAAATTTCCTCCACTGTGCCCAAGCCACCTGGCAAAGCAATAAAAGCATCAGCACGATTAATCATTTCTACCAATCGTTCAGACATACCTGGCACGATCAGTTCCTCTCCGTTTGATGATTCAATAAGATTTGCCTCTGCCAAGTGTTTTGGGATGATTCCCAAAACGTGACTGCCTCCTTCCTGTACTGCCTTTGAAACGATCCCCATAAGTCCAAGATTGCCTCCGCCATATATTAAGTGCATATTCCTTGCAGCTAAGACTCGACCCAATTCCTGTGCTGCTTCTACGTATTGTGGCTTAACACCAACACTACTACCGCAAAACACACAGATGTTTTCAACTCGTCTTCTTGAAGTGGCTTCCATTTTTTATGTATTTCTTTCTCAAATCAGGATGCCTTCCAAAGTGCAATGACGAGCTGAATTTATAGTACCTAAAATGGGTGAGTAATAATAGCACTAGTATCTTCCAGAGGACGTTTGTTATCTAAACAAAACAAAAGGTCAAAAAGTATGGATCCTGTCTACGAAAATAAAGATAATTACAACAGAAAAGCAAATCAAAGCAATAATTAAGTCAACGGAATTGTGTACGCAATACGCCACTCGCTTAGTATATAAATCCATTAGGATACGTCTCAAGATTTCATTCTTTACTCAGCCATCGCTAATAAATTGATTCTCATCTTTGTGATTCCCAAACACCATTCCTTTTGTCTTAAAATGCTCCGTTTGTGCTTTTCCCTACAAAAATAACACACAAAATTAAAAACTCTACAACATGTATACACAAAATATGAAAACAGAAATTACAACAAATTGCATGGGTTGCCTCCCTGCTAGCGCTAAATTTTACGTCTTCAGCCAGACGTGACTGAAATCTATCTGTCAAGGAGGTTTTAGCGTCGTTTTGGATGTCCGATTAAAGACAATCCCATGAGCGTTGCTTTTGAAGGGTCTCTTCCAACGGTAAAGGGAAAAAAAATTTTTGTCCCATTCAGTGCTTGTGCCACCTTTTTACTCCTTGTTGCTCCAGTGGTTCCTGCAAAGAAAGAAATAAAATCAGAAGGTCTCGTATGGTGCTTGACTTGGAATGGAAGTTTCATTCTGTCAAGCTTTTGGGCGATATCTTTGATTTGTACTCCCCGATACAACGATGTTTCTCCTGAATGCTTTGGATCTTCAATATGGTCAGACATTTGCTCCTCCATTTGCTCTGTTTCTTGCTCCATCTTTTCTCACAAATGTATTTGAAAATTTCCATATTCAGCTCTTCATCTGTCATCTGTGAAATGCTGCTGCTTCAAAATTATCAACCTGAGGATGAAAAGAAATGTCAGATTTTAGGTCTTCATCCTCTGATCTGGGTGAAATGATTGGCTCAGGTAGATCTTCTTCAAACATTTGTGCAATGGATGTTCCAAGATCTTCATTTTGAGGATACAGAATTCCATCCTCAAGTGTTGTGATGCAGTTGGTACAAACAGCTCAGTTTCATCATCGTCAGAGTCAGAATAATAAAATCAAATCGAGACTTTGCTGGTTCGGGCTCCTGAACTGATACCTCTGGTTCCTGATACTGCTCAACCTCCTCTTCATATAAAGTGTCATCGTGATATGCTTGGTACTCGAAAGCTTCATCAGTATCATCTAAAAATGATCTTTGAGGTATGTAGCTCTGGTTCTCTGCTGATTGCATCATTTGATCTGTCATTCTCTGAATGAGTGCTGATTGTCTCTGAATACTTTCGAATTGATTTTGGTATGTTTCAAGCATTGTATCCAGCTTCTCATCTTGTTTCTTGAACCAATATTTGAGCGTGCCAATCATCTGATCTTCTTATGATGTTTCTGGTTGTTGATGAAGATCGTAGGTAGATGGTGGATAAGATGGAAAATATGATGGTTCTTCGTACCTTGAATGATTCTGATAATTCTGCCACTCTGAAAAGTATATGCATTGATCGCTCGAGTGGTTACCATCACAATTACACATCTCCCCATTTCGTTCTGTTGAGCAAATGTAGCATTGCTTGGTTCTGGCATCCAGTGATAATTGTTGGGTTGGACAACAGGCCTCAGAAAACCGGACTGTTGCTCCCAGGTGTGGGGTGTATCTTCTTGTAAGGTACGTAATCTCTCAATCTCCCAATAATGTTTCATTTTTCAACCACCTGAAAAAAAGAAAGAAATAAAAATTACAGATAAAAATAAAGAAAATTATATACAAGTAAATTAGATAGCTTCAAAATTAATAATTCAAGAAAAATAAGTCCCCGGCAACAGCGCCAAAAACTTGACCGGCGTAAACACACACGTATAATGAAGTGCAGTATCGTTCAAGTAGTATAAAAATATCGATGCCACGAGGACTTAATTCCTACTGTTGTTATTAATTATTGATACTATTTATTTACAAGTATCTAATTATAGGGAGAAGGGAATTGATTGTTTTTGGTTGGTTGAATGTGGTTTTCAAAATAAAATAAAAACAGACTCAAAAGAAAATACTAAGGAAAATAAAAGAAAAGATTCAAAGATCTATGGGTCGTGACTCCACACAATATTATTATAAAGATGAATTGATTCTCTTATCTATGTGTAATAAATCAGTTTGCTAACCTGGAACACGAAAATATGCAAAAGCTTATGTCGATGGTCAGACGCAAATACCCAGTATAACCCAATTGAACCATATGTCTATGTCAACCAAATTACCTGGATTCATTAAGACCAAGTTCCAATTATGGCTACCCCCGCCGAAAGGTATATGTCTATCCTGTAAGGAAATCTATTAAAGGGTTATATATCCTAAAGTAAGATCATGAGCTATTGAATCTAAGGCTGAAACCTAAAATCCCTATGTCTAATTCATTTTAAGTTTACCCCATCAATCTTATTAATGTCCAGTTAACAAGAAGCATTAAGCTTAAGACTAATAATCAAACTAAAGAACTACCCATAAAAAGAAAATCAATTATTAAGTGTGGATATTGTGTTTCATCATTTCCCTAGAATAAAAATAAAATATTGGAGTTGGGGATCCACTTTTACTATTTATAATTTAGACATCTCCCTTATTATAATATAAAAATTAATCGTGATATTACCGACCAGCCATAAAGGCGGTATCCTCATTAAATTATATTTTAATTAAGTCCGACCAGCCATAAAGGCGGTATTATTATTTGTCCATAAACCAGCCATATAGGCGGTAATTATCTATCACCTAAAGACCGGTCATATAGGCCGTGCCACTTTATGTCAAATAAATAAAACCAGCCATTAATGCGGTAATATTTTTAATTTGAATTATAATTTCTATATTATAATTAAGGGAGATTAATCTAAATTAAAATAATTAAAGTTTCACCCTTCCCCAGTAGAGAATTAACTACAAAACATAAAAGAAATGAGAAGAAGAAGAACTACTATTATTATTACTGAAAATTAAAATACATAAATTAAATATTTTTTATATTTACAAAAAACTAGATGCAATCCTCTAAAAACAGGGAAAAGCTCCCAAGGAAAGCACACCAAATGAAGTGAAGATGAGCTGAATTTATAGTCATTTTCTGGATCCAGCGTCGCGACGCCAAAGGTCCCAGCGTAGCGACGCTGGCACGCGTTTTCGGTCCACGCGGGTTGACCACGCATGATCTGTCGGCAAAATCTGGTGATGACACATGTCACGAGGTGAAGGTGGTGCAATGAGAAGACAACACATGGCACATGGTGATTGGCTGATCTTTTGGTCCAATAAAAAGTTGACACGTGGCACGCGCTTAGGATCGATCAAATGAGAGGTCGACACGTGGCAACATGTGATTTGTCCAATATTCGGTCCAATAAGAGATTGACACGTGGCACGCGCTTGCTTTGGTCCAATGAGATTTCGACACGTGGCAGTCGGTGCATTTTAGCAGATCTTCTGTGATGATGACACGTGACACGGTGCACGTTAGCAAGTCTAATTTCTCAGATTCTGACACATGTCCCTCGGCACACGTTAGCATGGCCGGTGCACTTTAGGCGTCGCGACACGTAGGGTCTTGGAATCGCGACGCGGCCAAATTATTGAATTATCCTTTTGTCATTCTTCCTCTATTTTTGCCCCAAATTGCTTCCAATGCTTTCCCAACTTTATTTATCTGCAAAATAACACAAAACACATCAAAACGTTCACAAAACCTGAGAAACTATACAAAATATTAGGTTAGATGAGTGGGAAATAGTGATATAAATACCACTCATCACTAATGCACTTTAATTAATTAATTTGTGAAATTTGGAAATTTGGAATTTAATTAGTTGGGCTAAATTTGGAATTGGGCTTGTAAAGTTGTATTTGGGCTTAATGGGCATGGTTGGGCCAAGTTTGGTTTAGGTTAATTGGTTGGATCCAATTGGGTCCAAAACCATATCCCTAAAGTCCAAATATAATATAATGGACCTTTAATATTTTAATTGGGCCTAATGGCCTAAATTGATTTTGGAAAATGGTGATTCCTTATTGGGCTTTGGTTGCCAAGTCCATGCCTTATAAATTAATTGAAAGCCCATTGGACTTTAATTAAATTGACATTGGATGTTAATTAGTCTTTGAGACCCATAAAGATTAGATTTAGAATCTAAGTCGCGAAGGCTCATTAAAAAGTGTAATTATTTAATTTGGAATTAAATAAAGAATTAATATTGAATACAAATTAAATTAGATTTAATGTTGTAGTTTGATATAATTCGAGAATTCGTACTTTGAGTACTTATTCTTAAAACGAGTTTGACTCGCTCAAATCAAATCGTTGTTTGAACATTGGATGGTCATTAATTTCAGATTAATTAATTGGATTAGATTGATTGATAACATGCTTTATGTGAATACATGGATGTGATGTATGAATAATGTATATCGGATGAATATTAAATGGGTGAGGGCAATTTTGGAAATTGTTGTAATAAATTTAGAATTTATTAAATTGGACCTGCGTGTCCAGCCTATTACCTACTGATTCTTTGTATTTCTCTTCTCACATATTCCCCCCAATGTAAATGAGGTTTCTTTAGAAGTGTTATGTAATCGGGTAGAAGTAAGAATTGTGCTAGCGGGAGAGAGGAAATGAAGAGATTTGTTCTAGGAACAAGTTGTTTTAAATATCCATCCGCATATCATTATTAATTTATTTATCACGCCTTATTATGCTTTTAGAATGCATGTTTAAGGGTGTATGATGAGACCTAATCAAAGATAATTAATTGGTTGCCAATTACGCGAAAAACCCTCAACACATATTAAGCGTTTTTCCTTCCATTGAATGATTCATTTTAAAGATCCAAGATTGGCACTGGTTTGTTGGCCAAAGTCAAGGCCTTTTTCCATCGCGGATGTGTTTGAATCATGAAGGCTTTGTTCCATATCGCATGTCTTGTCCAAGTTGTGATTTGTTGGCCAAAGTCAAGATCACTTCTTGTCCATCGACATCGATTACGAAGCTTTCCAAAGTCAATGGGTCCTGCTTAACTGGAATCATTAAGTTTGTTGTGCCAAAGCCAAGGCTTAATTGATTCAGAGGAAAAAGGTTAGGCAATATTGGATATATTGGCATATGTTGGATATATGTTTCGGATTTGGATGTCCACCTACTGGATCTAGGAATTGGATGAGATCCAATTGATCTTAGAGATCTACCTAGTTAAATATCATACAGCTTGTGGCCAAAGTCAAGGTTGTGTGTTATTTAACGGGATCCTAGCCCACTAGGAAACAAGGTTTCCCGAGTACTCAACAGAGGGTTAGAGGCTCGTCGAAAAATAGTGGGAGCAAGTATTAAATTTGCAATTTCGTTTAGATACTTGCCAATACGCGCTCATTTCAATTTTTCGTCATTAATTAATAAATATATTAGTTGGACTAATATTTAATCGTTATTTTAATTAAACAGTGGACTGTATTCAAACTACTTCAAATAATAGTTGATTATATAATTGGATTATAGTAATCAATATATTTGAATTTAACCAAACAAATTATAGTTGATTATATAGTTAGACTATAGTAATCATTATATTAATAGTACCTGAAATCGTTAATTGGATAGTTGGACTATAGCAATCAAGATAAATGAAAGATTAGCTTTAAAACATAAACCTGGGTTAAAATGTCTTTAAAACGGCTTTAATTTTCAGATTAGGAATAAAACCTCAGGATAGTCCTCGGAACTGAGAAGTTATTCTATTTTATAGAACAACCTCTTGGGCCTAAGCCCGAAGTTGAGAAAATAGTAGAACATGATCTTTGGAAGATTCATGTGATGATAATTTTAGTGCTCAATCCTTTATACTTACCGCAATGACACTTTAATTCCATCGTCAAAATTAAGGATTAGATCATTGTACCATGATGATGAAATTAAAGATCTTCATAGATCTATTCTTAGATCTTAGAAGTACAAATTGCATAATGAAGCTCTTTAGCTCACGTATGTCAGAGGGTACATCTATCGAGCACTAGGTGTCGCTGATGATTACTGACATCGATCAGCTAGGTTAGCTGGGCATTACCTACGTGGCCGAGACTACCAAAGATTTGATCTTATAGTCTCTACTCGAAAGCTGGGGCAGGTTCATTATGAACTAGAAGTAAACACTTGGAAAGTTGATGGCTATGCTCTAAGAGGCAGAGCCAGAGCTTCAAAAAGGGGCAAAGGCAAAATCATCACAGTCTTCTAGGAAGACAAATGACATATTCCAAGATGTCTGCCTAAACTGTGGCAAACGGGGTCACTGGATGCGTGACTACCGTATGGACAAGGCAGACATGAAGGAAGTGAAGACGGGGCAAGGCTCCGGCTTTAAGTAAGTTTGCCATAAACATGTTCGCTATTAGTTTCAAAATTGGATTTTGATACTAGATGTGGTACATAGATATGTACTGATGTGCGGCATCTGCTGATAAGCAGGATACTGACTTCAGTTGAGATTTATCTGCGAATCATAAATGGGACGAGAGTCGTTGTTTTAATCATAGAAACCTAAGTTTAGGAACTACCCTTCGGGCGTGACTTAAATTAGGAAACTGTTAAAATGTACCTAGTTTGACTAGAAACATTATCTATATATCAGAGTATAATTCGTTGCGGGTATACCTTTATATTCTAGAACACTAAAGTGTTTCATTTTATAAAGATAATATGAGATAAGCACATTAGATGTGAATAACACTATTTATTTTCAATATAAATGAATCTCAAACAATAACATGACAAATAAATAGCTCAAACTGAATAAATCAGATGAGACTTATTTGAGCCATTGTTGTCTAGGACATATTAAACAAGACTCGTATATCCACACTTTTGAAGAGTGGATACTAGGACAGATTTGATTTTATTCAAATGATGTCTATGAATCTAGTTTATTAGGCAAAGTGCCTAAAATACATTTTACTTGGTAAAAGTGTAAGTGCCACCGATCTGTTAGCCCTCGTTCATAGTGACGTAAGTAGGCCCATATCTAGCTAGGCTAGAAATGGATATGAATACTTCATAACCTTTACGGATTTGGCATCGCGCTATGGTTATGTGTTTCTTTTGAAACATAAATCGGAAACTTTTGATAAAATCAAAGAGTTTCGACGCGAAGTAGACAGGCAGATCGGCTAAAGTATTAAACCGTCACTGTTAGACTGTGGTGG
Source organism: Zanthoxylum bungeanum (assembly GCA_019454045.1). Classification (NCBI taxonomy): domain Eukaryota; kingdom Viridiplantae; phylum Streptophyta; class Magnoliopsida; order Sapindales; family Rutaceae; genus Zanthoxylum; species Zanthoxylum bungeanum. The sequence continues at coordinate 29,302 of SKCR01035318.1, read as the reverse complement.
AAAATACTTAAGCAATAAGTTTCTCAATTACTTGAAAGAGTATAGTATTCTTTCACAATAGACTCCTCCCGGAACACCTCAATTGGGCGGTGTGTCCAAACGGAGAAACCGAATTTTGTTAGACATGATAAGGTTAATCATGAGTCGCTCTGAGTTACCATTTTCCTTCAAGAGATATGCATTAAACAGTGCAAAACTTATTTTGAATAAGGTTCCATAAAAATATTTGACATATTTCATATTAGATATGAACAGGAAAGGAACCGAGTTTTCTCATTCCTGGAGATTTTGGAATGCTGGGCATATGTTTGGATGATACCAAACTAGAACCCAAATTGGATAAGTGCCTAATTATAGGTTATCCTAGGGGACCAAAGTATAGTACTTATATAACTCACAAGAGAACAATCTAATTGTTGCTCGCCATGCGGTTTTCCTAAGAGGAATACCTATATGCAGTGGTAAGTGGGAGGAAAGTAAAACTCGATGAAAATCGGAGTAATACTGTTCCAGGAACCAAGTCCTTAATGGAACACAAACAGTTCATCAAGGATGAAACTGTACCATAATCTTCGAATACACAAGAACCGCGTAAGTCGGAGAGAGTTAGAAAACAACCTGAGAGGTATGGGTTTCTGATCTCACCTCATGAAGATGTCAATCTTATTGAGGAACACGAACCGACTACGTATGAGGAAGTGATACTAGGTATCGACTCCCTATTATGGCAAAGTGCCATGAAGTCCAAAATGGATTCCATGTATACCAACTAAGTTTGGACACTAGTTGATGTACCGGAAGGCATTGTTCCTATTGGAACTATATTAGTCTTCAAGGAAGACATACATGGATGGCAACATACCAACGTACAAAGCTAGGCTTGTAGCGAAAAAGGTATCGTTATCAACATTGTGTCGATTACGACGAAACCTTTTAACTGTTGCCATGGTTAAATCCATTTGGATAATGCTTACTAATGTTGCATGTTTCATTTATGAAATGTGGCAGTTGAACGTCAAAATCTCTTTCCTTAAACGGAAACCTTTTGGAGGATGTTTACAACATCCTGACGGTTTTGTCGCACCAATACGAGCAAACAAGGTTTGCAAGTTATTCGATCCATTTATGGATTGAAGCAAGCATTGCGTTCTTGGAAATATATCGTTTTGATGTAATCATAATGAGTATGATTTAATTCAAAACAAATATGATTCTTGTGTATATAAGGAGGTTAGTGGGAGCGCACTGACAGTGATTGTCCTATATAATGATGATATATCATTTCTAAGAAATGACATTCCCATAATAAAATCGGTGTGAAAGCTTGGCTTTCATGAAAAAAATTCTCCGTAGAATTCTTGGGAGAAACAACCTTTATTCTAGGAATAAGGATCTACTGGGATATATGTACGCGACCTTGTGTCTCATATGCTTTGAGCATATGGAGTCACAATAAGGCCAATCCAAGTGATGGTCACTGGATTGATGTTAAGAACATCCTTACGTATCTTAGATGATCTAAGGATGCTTTCTTAAGCTGTGGAGAAGGAGACCTTGAAGTGACTGGGTTCACTGCTGCAAGTTTCCTAACTGATAAAAATGACTATAAGTCGTAATAAAGGTACTATATAGTTTGAATAACGAAACAGTGAGCTGGAAATCTTCCAAGCAAGATATTGTTACCGAATAAACAACAAAAGCGGAATATTGATGCAGCTGAGGCAGCAATAGAAGCACTTAGGATCTAAATAATCCTAATTGGATTAGGAGTAGTTCTGTTAGCAGCTGAGCTAGGCTACAGCACAGGCTAAAGAATTAATGGTCTCATCAACGATCCAAGTATATACTTCAACTGTTCATCTGATTCGTTCGGATCATACATCGTGGTGATGTGATGATCGAATAAATTGCATCAGATGATAACTTTGCAAATCCGCTGACGAAAGCATTTTCTCAGCAGAAGTTTGAGCGACCGTACATAGTTCAAGTTTATGAAACTTAAGTGATTGGCTATAGGCCAAGTGGGAGATTGTTGGACAATTATGACCTATAGCATCACTATTTATACAGAACATGGTGTGTTGTTTTCAAATTAACTATGTGATAAGGAAATTGCTCTTTTATCATTTGTGAAATAGATTATCGGGATATATAAATGATAAAAGTCCATATGATTAGTTCTGGATTGATAAGATATGAGACAGTATCAATCCATGAAGGTTTAATCATTAAAACATCCCTAGTCGGAGTATTATCGAGATTGGACATCGATAATGCGGAATAGACTAGTATTGCACTTGTGCGTGTTGTGGGAGCATAACGACATAGTTCTCATATATTTAAGTATTGGATACTTATACATGTGTAATAGGAGGTTGTATTTACCGATGGTACGGAACCAGCTTCGCTCTGGATAGACCCCTCGGAATTCCATTGGTAGTATGAATATGTGTCTATGGAAGTCCGAATCAAGGTAGGTGTATTTGTCTTAACCTGAGACTTGCACCGCTAATACTTGCGACAATCAATGTACTTTGGTTTTGGTCATCCAGGGCTTTAACAGGTTCTGTGTACGCCTCTTCTGGGTATATTGAGAATTGTAGTGTATTGGGTGTGATGTCAAGATGGAAGTATCACTCCAGTAATAGTGGAGATGATGGTCATGTAGGGATGGGAACTGGTACTCTTATGTACTGCAGTCATCGGGATAATATGACTAGATCATGATTATCCGATTATAGAGACTAATTACCAGAGATCTGATATATGCTTCGTACGGGGCAGACACAATTCCAGCCCCAGGCCTTGCATGTGACCATACCATACTAGATCGCAATACGCAACACTATATACTACGTCTGATATAGATCACATATTCCTTTAAGAATATTTCTGGAGAATTGGGTAGGCACGGTGCTTTTCTAGAAGCCAACCATGTCTTGTAAATCGGTAAAAACGTAGTACTAGGTACATACGTGTTCGGATAGTTCGACGACCGGATTTACTGCCAACATATCCGGGGATCTCATGGGTCGCTTCCCGAAGATTCACCGATGACGTATGACTCGCACATAATTAATCTGGGATTAATTAGAAGAGAGAGAAAATTAATATAGGATTAATTACAGAGATATTTTATCTGGGATAAAATATTATTTAAAGAGAGAGAACGATTAATTTGGAATTAATCGATAAAATAATATATTCGATATATTAAACGAAATTAGATTTCGACGCGGAATTGAAATTTGATTTTAATTCGGGCGAACGAGTTAATTTAGAATTAATTCGCTAACGATGTGAATAGTAATTTTGCTAGGCATAATTATTTAATTAAATTTGATTTAATTACGTCACAACGAAAAATTCGTTAATTCGGAATAGTGAACCCGAGCCCGGGAGTGTTTGTGGGCCCACTCGCATTTCGAATCAAGTGGGGCCCACAATTCACATCACGCGTCACATCATTAGTCATTCTTGTGATATAAGTCACATCAACTTTGAGTGATGTGATGGATGTCACTTTTGTGAGTGATGTGAGTTGTTGGAAGGCTTTAATGCCTTGTACTTTTTGAATTTGGTAATTGATTTTTGTATTTTGATTTTGGAAATCAAAACAACCAACACAACTTCTTCTCTCCTCATCTCTCCCATTCGGCCAAGGTGCCATTTTTCCTCTCAAGTTCTTGGCTTGGCCGAGAACAACAAAAAGCTAAGGGAAATTTTGTGGCAAAATTTCCAAGTGCTAGCACACCAAAGGGGTCTAACAAAGGTGATAGGGAAACCCATTCATGAGCATGGAATCCATTCATAAAGCTTGGAGCTTGAAGATCATTTCCATGGAGGTTGAGTGAATCAAAGGAGCACAAAATAGAGGCATTTCCGAGAGCTTCAAGGGAGCAAGAAAAGTTTTGTGTTCTTCGCATCGCAAAAACCGATCAAAGTGAGTATTCTGCAAATTTACTTTGATGTATTCACATGTTTTCATTGTTTAATTTGATCTTGGGATAACCTAGAAACCCAAATTTGGCACGTTCACAATCAGGCGTATCAAGGCTTCACTTGTCAGTGACAAACTCAAGCTACCGATGTAGTCCTGACCGCTTTGGAACGTTCAGGATTTCCACTTTCACTTGAATTTGTCTCTTATCATATAAGTTCTACCGGCGCAAATGAACTACCATCAGCCATAATTGCACAGCTTTGGCACGATACAGCTACAACATCAAGAAATCATTTGCATCCGTACTGACAAGACGGACCAAAAAATAAGTATTCCTAATACTAGTTATTTTAATGCCTTATTTAAGCGGGGATATTCCTAAAGAGGGTTTTACTCTACATCAAATGTAGATTTTAATCTAGATCAATTTCTCAACAGTTTAATTCTACCTGGGAAAACATAACTTAACTTAACCATTAAATATTCATTATGTTTTCCATTAGCGTAGAACCGAAAAGTTGAGAAACATCTAAATTGCATGCATGTGCAAATATCAAAATTGGATTATATATCATATATCAAGCATGAAAAATGTAATGGATGAAGGATCAGAACTGCTCTGATACCATTTTTGTGGGGGGTTTAGCGCGGGCGCAGGGGAAGTTCGCGGTTCGGGCGAAATCGTAACTTTAAAAACTTTTAAAATTACCAAATAAATTATTCAATATCAAATATGAATAATTCATTCATATTTCACCTAAACATATTTATTCGATATCAAATAACGACATAAATAGGTTAGAACATCGCGAAACTTTTACGAAATATTTTTTTACAAAATGGCATAAAATGTGTTTTTGTCCGAACCGACCAACCAATACATAAGAGGGCTGCCCAGGTCAGGCCCAATGGTACTTGAGAAGTTCACGGGCTGCCCAAACAGTGGCCAATTCACTGTTTGGACAGCGGACAACCGGTAAGCCCGAAACTCACCCGATAATGCCGTTTTTTCACCGTTTTCGCATATTTCAACTCTGAAATAATTCCGGCAATTATTCAAATGCCCAAAACATATCCAATGCATTTATACAACATACTTTTAATCACCAAAATCACAGAAATTCCAGATCTGATTTGGTAACCAAAAATATCATTTTTCATGCTTTAAATCCAAATTTATCAACATTAATCATATTAATAATTACACCAACCAAAGTCACCACAAATGAAGAACTCAAGAACAATTCTAGGAGTTACAAGAGTGGTAATAACACTCTAGAATGGCAACGAGTCATCAAATGATAAAATTGAACTAATATTATTCAATATAACTTCACACATGCATCTAGCCTCCAAATCCATCCTCCAAATCAAAAAGCCCCAAAATTTAAGAAATAAAGAAACCCTAGAACTATTCTAGATGCTCAAGAACAAGAAACAAACTTTCTCAGCTTAAGAATATTAAAGATTACCTCAAAATCTCCTAATTTCCTTAAGCTTTCTTCTTGATTTCATCATTTTCTCTCAAGTTTCTTCAAGAAATATTTTGGGAGCTTTTCCATGGAGGAGGTTTCGACCAAGGCTTCTAATGAAAGAGAAAAATAAAAATTTTCACTTTATATACTAGGGTAAAAATGAACTTTGTGGCAAAATCGTCATTATAATTTATTTAATAACATTTAAAGAATTCAAATTCAATTTGAATTCTTCAAGCTTAAAATATCATGCCATTTGTTACCAATAATATCTCACCACTTATCATACTAATTATGACTTATGGATAGGATATTTAATTTCTAATTATTTAATTATTTAACAATTAAATAATTAATTAATTAATTAATATAAATATCTATATATGTATTTTTATTTACATTAAATAACAAAATACATATATTAATGGCATGTGTCAAAATATCATTTGACAATTAATTAATATGTATCAAATTAAATTTTGTATCAAATACAAATACATATTAATTATTAATTGACTGAAATGCCCCTAATGCATGTATATTCGTTTAACCGTTTAAACGATTCGAATTAACTCATTTAATTCGGTGAAGTATTATGAATAATCTATATTATTCATAATGTGTTGCCCAAGTGCTCAATGAGTACACTTCATATTGTAGGACTCTCTAAGTTTAGGTTTATCCGTCACGGAATCAAATTTTGTGTCCATAATTCACCCACTCATGAATTATGACGACCACTGATAATCTCGCTAAACTATGCATGTCGAGGTCATTGCATACGTATAATCCCTCATGTAGAACAGAGAAATGGGTGACGATGTTCTAGGCTCGCGGTCCGGTTGGGAGTACGGAGTATCCCATGGGGGACTAAACCGGAGAACTAAAAATGGAGTCGCCACCTGGTGTGAACCGGGAAAATGATTTAAGGCCGCACTCACCCATCGCAAGGGAAGACCTCAAACCGTTGGGTTCGGAATGGTCCCTTACTTATGCCACTTGTAATGAAAGGATTTATGCAATAGTACAACCAAATCTCATGCAACACGTACCAGATAATTTAAGCAACATGCAAGTTTGCTCACTCATAATCGTAAATGAAAGAAATGAAGGCAAATTACATAATTCAGGAACGTATTAAGCAATAAAGTGCAATAATGTAACTAATAACAACCATAAAGGCATTAATAATAAAAGCGAGCACACAATCTCATGAGCATATCGAATATATAAATAAACAATAACGGTAAAGGCATAAATATTAAAGAGAGCTAACTAAGCATATGATGAGGAAGGGAATGACTAAGGGAACAAACATGCACGAAACATGATGAAGGAATTTGTCCAGTGTGTGCACGTTCTTGTAGCATTCGTAAACGCGTTCGAACGGTAAAAAGAATGCAAGCGTTCGAGTAGCGTTTGATAACATGTTCGAACGATAAACAGAATGTCTGCGTCCGTATAACATTTGATAACGCGTTCGAACGGGATGAGACCTGATGCATGATACAATAAAAATACATGCGCGTTCGAGTAGTATTCTGAGATGCGTTTGAACGGAAATAAGACAGAATGTATACGTTCGTGTAGCGTTCGTAAACGCGTTCGAACGGAATGAGGCAGGATGCATACGTTCGTGTAGTGTTTGGAAACGCATTCGAACAAGATTGCCAAAATGGCATCTGAAATGACACAAACACATGTATGGGTGAAAAAATACACGATGTAGGACCTCGTATGCCCGATTGAACATATTTCACATTCAATCGAGTGTACTTCATCCGGCGCGGCAAAACGTCGTGGCAAAGGTAGCCTTTAGGCTTTTCATCCCTCAAGGTGGAGGACCTTTAATCCAACTTGATTTGCCCATGCGCATTACACTATGATGCATGATTTGACTAGGAGATGGCATACAGAAAGCAAATAACAGAATAATAAAAGGCGTGGAAAAACATCGTGGTAAATGTAGCCTTCAAGCATTTCCCTCGAATAGAGGACCTTTAATCCACCCTAGTTAGCCCATGCGCATTATATTACAATGCATACAAATGAATGAGACAATAATGTGGAACTCCGTATATCCGATTAAACATATCTCACATTCAATCAAACATACTTCGTCCGGCACGGTAAAACGTCGTGGCAAAGGTAGCCCTTTGGCTTTTCATCCCTCAAAACGGAGGACCTTTAATTCGACTTGATTTTCCTATGCGCATTACATTACCATGCATAAATAAGTAACATGCAGAAAGTAATAACATACTAACGACTAAATCATGCTTAAAAATAAATAACATACTAACGACTAAATCATGCTTAAAACGCAAGGTTGGATGAAACGAAACATGTGAATCTCTCAAGTGGTACGTGGCATTGTATCCCGAGTGCAAACCGCAATACCGTCCATTCGAATTCGGCTACGGAATTTACGTCCGGGTTTCCATCCGATATACCACAAGAGAGAACACATATTTTGTTCATCTAGAAATCACATCATGCACCAATCCACAATACTCATATGAAATAAAGTACTAAAATAAATGAAAATAAAGGATAATAAATAAAGAAGGTGCCCTCAGGTCTAACCTCTTTAGTCGTCCATCAGAAGTGTGGTATGTGGTTGTCGGAAGGGTTGATGCTCCTCAATTCCTCTGGTTCACTGGTTCAACGTTTCCTTTCGCTGTTTCGCTGTTTGGGCTGCTATTTTTTTTACTCCATTTTGCTGATGTTTTCGCTATATTTTCTGGTCACTGTTTTCACTGTATTAAGGGAATGTTTTTTTACATTTTTGAGGGTATTAGGGGTTGCGATTTTCACTACTTGGGCTGCAGTTTTGGTGTTGTTTTTGGCGTGAATTGGGGCTGCTAATTAAGGCTGTTGGTGCGTGAATTAGGGATGTGTTTTCAGGGTGTTTTGCGGTGGTGATGTTTACTATTTATGGGGGTGTTTTGGTGATGTTCCTTTGCTGTTTTGGGAGAGTGTTTCGGTGATGGCAGGGAGGAGGAGAAGAGAGAATTATTTGCTTCTTGCTTTTTTGCCTTGGGCGTGAATGCTAGGTTATTTTCTTTTGTGTTTTCGTGAGAATGAGTTAGGGGTTCTAAGGTTGGTTTAGGCTTCTTTTTATAATGGTTTGCTAGGGTTTCTAGGTAAGGAAGGGAATCCTCAAAAAAAAAGGAAGTGTTTTGATTGGTTTATGAAATGAAAAGATGTGTTTAATTTAGGGAGTGAATATCTTAATTGGTGTTTGATTATGGAAGGGATTTGATTAGATTAGGAAGGGATTTGATTATATTATGAAGGGATTTGATTTTATTTATTTAATTTAATTTAATTTAATTTAATTAAATTTGTGACATGTATTTTATATATTTTAATTATTTTTTTGGATGGGCTAATTGGGCTTGGGCGTGAGGCTAGCAGCAAAACCAGAAGTATTGACACTGTTCGAACGCCGATTCGAACGCTACACGAACGCCCGCAATCTGCTTGACGTTCGAACGTGCTCAAGAATGCAGCACGAACGCGAAAGCAGTGAACATGTGAATTGAATCTGATGACATACTTATTCTGAATTTCCCCTTCCGACATTCGTTTCCCGCGACTTCCGTAACCTAAAGAGTAGTGCCTCCGTACGAGACTCATCATCGGGACTTATATGCAAAAATGCAGTGCCTACACCTCTGTCACAGGCTATCAATATTATACCGGGAATACAGATAAGAACGTCAAATCTCTAAGGTATAATATAGTCGACTTTTAAATTTACGATCTCTAAATAACACTCGGAACTCGCTTCCAAAGTATACCACTGCCATGGATTTACTAGATCGCAAATACATACACGATACCTATGCCCTGTACACAGGACTGGCGGATTCTATCTGATACTCACAGGATATCATGAGCATCAGTCCACACCCAACGAACAGACGGAGGTCTGATCTAAATAGATCGGTGACGTGACTGCCATCAAAGTATGGAGGATATCTCATATATCCATAGTAGTATCTCAAGTCGAAGGACCACTATGCTACTCGACTCGAGAAGATTCCTTTTGACGTTGGTGTAACAACTATTAGGAAATATTCGGTGAGTCGTTCAGTATTTATCAAATAAACATCTACATGTCTATACGAGTCTCCCAAGACTCATGGTTCATTGGGATAAACCATCAGACCAAGTCTTGATATACGACATGTACTGGTCTCAGTGGATTTTTACTAACCGACCCGTGTCAGTAAATCTTGACCAGGAACTTTATTTGATAATATACTTCTAGTAGTGATACTTCCCAATGTCAATTACAAACTACTTTATAACTGAGCACTACATTATTATTGGGTATTTGTTTAATATATACATATCACTAAATCATATAGTTTCAATCTAATTGTAATTAGATCGAATATGTATATAAAAGCAAGAAGTACTACCATAAATAAGTAATATCATAGAAAAATGAATTATTCGTATTCATGAATCAGACATAAATACGATCTGGATTGGCACTCCGAGCACCAACCCTAACAATGATACCTCTCTAGCCCTTATAAAACACGTTTATAGATAGAGTATGTTTTTACGTATAATAACATGGTAATTTCATGACGATTTATAAAGCAGTATCTTGTTGCTATATCTTCTAATCACTCAGAGATACTTGCAATACATGAAGCAAGTAAAGAATGCATATAGTTAAGGTCACTTATCCATTGAGTTCAGAGCACATGCAACTTAAACTCTGCTACAAATATTCCAACTGTGATATATGAAGATAATATTATATGTAATGCACAAATTAGATGAGGGTATATTAAGATGTAACATCCTCAATCCGGGAATGTTACTAGCAGATGACTGATTTCCACTGTCACCTAAGCCTCTGACTAGAATCGGAAATCAACCATACAATTAAACATCCTTTCATCAAAATAGAATAATTGTGTGAAAAATTAAACATGTCACGTACACAATCCAGATGTGATACAACCACACATATAAACACAGGTTATACATTATAGAAACTCAAAAGAAAAACTACATTATATATGAATGTAGACACAACATGATGAACCCATAAAACTAGTGACCGTAGTGCTGCTCCTGTCCCGGATCCATGTCTCCCAAAATACAGTATTGACTCACCAATAGAAAAGTATTGTAAAATCTGGAGAGTGGGGGTGAGTCCTAAGGAACTCAGTGAGTGGAGCTATAAAACCAAAAAACAAACAGTATTAGAAATACTCATATTCAGTGCAATAACTTTCAGAATTCTTAAATCATAAATCAGAGTTTTCGCTTTCAAAACTTTTAAAAATCGATTAAGAAAACATCAGTATCATCATCAGAAATAAAGGGGCGTTTTACGCACAGTCCCCCAAGCCACTAAACCAGACAACATTGGTGCTATCAGTGCCACCAACATGTCTCTGAATATCTGGGTCTATGGGCGTTGTACTCACAATCCCCCTAGCCCCATACCCATGATCTAGAGGCATATGTCATCTCTAGTCAATTATCTCGTGTGCATACATCTATATCCGGTATCAATACTGATACCCATCAATGTCATGTCCGTCAATTCCATATCTGTATCAAGTTACATCTGAGGTGGGTTTTTCCCCATGTCTCCAAAATAAAAAATCATACTTTGAAATTATTTTCATCATGAAAGAATTTATTTGAAATCAAGCCTTATCAAAAGCTTAAATCACATGTCTTATCTCAAGAGAAATCAATATTTCAATTAAATTCAAATGAATTGCAAAATTATATCTAAAATCACATTCAAAACTCTGAAATAAGTACTCCACTCACAGTGCTAAGGCAAGTCAGGTGTGGTATGCGGCGTCGGTGACCTCCGAGTGGGTTGTCGATGATCTAATGCCAAAGAAAACGTTAATTTTTCTTGTAATAAATGAGACAAGTATATGCAATCAAAGGTCGATGTTCATGCTTATGGTATGACTTATCATGTGGTTACACATTTATACAAATCCCCTAGAGTACCCCTCAAACGTCTTAGGATTGAACTGGAATGGTTTTTAAATAAATCCCGGAACAGCGCCTAGCGTCGCGACGCAGCCTTTTGTGCGTCGTGACGCTCATCCAAAATCCAGTAACCATCCTCTGTTTCACGCGTCGCGACGTACGATCTTTGACGTCGCGATGCGAGCCAGTTTTCAGGATCCAGATTTTTAATTTCACTTCATACACCATTTCTTCAACACCACACAAACTACAATCATAACAAATACACCACTTTGCATCAATTTCACTCTTTAACACCACATCATAACCAAGTCATAACCATAATAAATATACAACATAACATCAATTTCACCATCACACAACTATTTATAAACCCCAACTCAATTTCACATTTAGGGATTTCAAAAATTTGGGGGATTCCACAAATCTCCAAATCCTTAACTCAAAACCATGTATTCATCATTAAACTCAAGCCAACAACATTCTTCAAGCATCAAATCATCAAAACTTAGTAATTCAAGGTTTGGGTTTTTACCTTTCTCACCTTGAATCAAATTGTTTCTTCACAAGTAGAATTCCCTAAGCTTCTTTATCACACTTTCAAGCTTGCATGTGGCTTTAGAGCTCTAGAACTTGATAGAAATGGTGGAAAATTTTTCTGGACTAAGGCTTGGAGGTTTTTTTGCTAGTGAGAAGAAAAATTAAGAAGAAGAAATGTGGGTGTGTGGGTGGTTCCTTTTTTATTCATAACAATACATGTGATGGACATTTGTTAACAAGGCTTAACAAATGTCACAAAGCCTTGTTAACATATGTCATAAGATTTAAGTCTCAATAAGCATTTACTAATCATAATGATATTAGTCCAACTATTATAAATCTTACCGGACCTTAATATAATAACCCAAATATTATAAGCGTTGCGACTAAAATCGGGTCTTTATGCCACCTCTAAATTCATTCGCTAATGTCCGGGAAAAATTGTTTTCCCTAATGCAACATTGACAATCCAATCATCTATGGGATTTGAATCATTACATAAGAGACAAAATTAAGCATATCTCACCAAATGTCTTCTAAACTCATGAGCTATAGTAAAGTAAGCAAATTGATGTCATGCGAATACGTTCCACTGATAAGTTTGCTGATTTATCAAAACTTTACCGACATCAATTTTTGAGAAGCTTATACATAGTATTGGCATACGTCGACTTAGTAAATTTTTGTGATGATATCTATTGAGATGGAGTATTTCATCAGGGGAGTGCATTTATTGAAGTGAATAACTACAGTTAGATAAAAGTACATTGTACTCTTTTTCATTCGATCAAGTTTTGTCCCACTGGGTTTTCCTAGCAAGGTTTTAATGAGATAATGTTAGGTCAAACAAAAGTAAAATTAAAGTGATAAGTCACAATGGGGAGTGTTGAAAATTATGTGATTACACTTATAGTTTATCTCACATTGCTTAGGGATAATAAATTTACCATAATCTCTCCGTATAAATAAAGAGTAACTATTATAAGTTATTCATTCAGAAATAAGAATAAAGTCTGCAACTTTACAAGATATTATACTATATTTTTTCTCGCAATAGTAATAAAACTTGTCTCAATTGTATGATTCTGAAATCTCTTAAAACAATTTTTAGATACATTCAATTAGGAATTTCAACTAGAAGGAAAAATGTTTTGTTTGACTTGCAGTGCAACATGTATATTTTTAAACTCCCTTTTTGTTTGCAAAATTAAAATTCAAATTGAGATGATGTTTTATGATGACAATATGAAGAATAATTTTGAATTGATATTGGAAGTCATGAATTTCCACAATGATTTTCTTATGACTTTTGCTTGCTTGCATTTACTTTAAAATTCACCTTTCTTTTTAGGTGTAAAAAGTAAACGAAAACTAAAAGCCACATGGTAGGGCTCATATCATTAAAATTTTAGTCAATACTTTTGAATGAATTAGGTAAAGCCATGGTCTAGTGACATAGTTAAAACATTTTTTCAGTAAGGATCGAATCTAATTTCATAAAAATGGTAGATATTATTTTAATTAGTAGAGATCAATCAAAATTATGTATTATTGAATTGGATTTTTTATTAATTATAAGATATATTTTAACAAATTTTTAAATTGAACGAAAACAACCGCTCTCATTCACCTTTTAGTGGCTCCGCCACATGCTTCCACAAATTTAATAATATATTAACCAAATATTTTATTTATTTTTTTGTTTGTTTTGAAATTAAAAAATAAATAGAAACCCATTTAAACAATAATAAACAAGGCGTAATACATCGTCAATGATTGTGAAATTTAATATTGAAAACGTACGTATATTCGTCTAGTACTTGGTTTGTAGAGAGGTTTGAGATAGTAAAAATGCTCTTGAAATCAAAATATAGTATTATCGGTCGAATTTCTCTCTTTTATGTGGCTTGGTGGTGTAGGATTTATGATTTGATTTTGAGATCCTAGATTCGAATCTAAACAGTGCGTTTCTTGTAAAAGTCTGGGACAATTGATGATTTTACTTGCTCCTCTTAGACTCAGAATGAGTGGTTTGGCGACGAGATTTTCAATATTCAGAAAAAAATACACCCCTTTAATTAGGATGGGATTTAATTGATATTAGTAAACAAACGTGTAGTCGATAAATGATATGTAAAAATACTTTAGCTAATAAAATAACCATGGTTCTTTTTTTTTTTAAGTGGTGAGTAAAGTTAAAAATCATTACTTTTATAAAACTTCATTTTTGAAAAAAATACAATAATTTATAGTAGTTTTTTTTTTTAATTAACTAAATATTTAAAAATTATGTTTGGACCAAAACAAAAATTATCAACTTAACACATATCAAACTATAATATCAAACAAAATTAATAATATTGATGGATAAGTATCATCATCATGATATAGAAGATAAATAATGATAATTTATTAATTAATAGGACTAAACTACAACTAATTTGGATAATTAATTCAAATTTTATAAAAAGAAAGATGCAGAGGAAGGCTACTGAGACTTGAATATTTTATTTGCCGAATATTCTGAACATTATAAGCACACAAGGACTCAGCATTATAGAATTAGAAATAGATTAAGAAATTTCAAAATAATTAAGAAAAAATACAAGGCATGCGACAAAGATAGCAGACACACATTCTTTGTCCAAATTATGAGTTGTTGTTAATTGTCTTTGAGTGGCTTTTAGAATCTTCAATTGCATTAATTTTTTAGTTTCTTATTCTTCTTGGTAAAGATAGGAACATTTATCCTACTTGCAACCCAACAAATTTTGTTTTTATTTTTATTATATACTTCAAGTGAGACACAAATCATTCCATCCACTGCATTTACTCAAATTCATGGTTAAAATTTTTTGAGTCTAATTTTTAAGTAAAAGAAAATTAAGTTAATAGTTCTTGGTTAATTCTATACTATGGAAATTTGTCCCTAAGGGACGTGATTTGATAGTGTAGAGTTCAAAATCTCACTTTAAAATTCTGGATTCGAATCCAGGGAGTGTGTTTCTTATAAGAATCTGAGACAGTCGGGAGTTTTACCTGCTCCACTTAAGTTGAAAAAATATAATTTGGCGGTGGGATTTTCAACGATTCAAAAAATATTACTATGGAAACTTGCAACTATTGCATTTATAATGGTCCCTAGTTTTTTTTTTTTTTTTTTTTGGCCCCTTTTTGGCTTACAAATTTATTGCACCTGTTCACAAGTTTTTGTTACATTTTTTAAAAAAAATTTACTAGATTTACAATCATATCTTGCAAGGCTTGACAAAATTTAAGACTCGGACAAAACTCTTTTTTTTTTTTTCTTTTTTTTTTTTTTTTTTTTTTTTTTGAAATCGTTGGAAACCCCGCCACCAAACCACCCATTCTAGGCCGCGGCGCAGGTAAAACCCCCGGCTGCCCCAGGCTCTTACAAGAAGTTGCACCCCCTGAATTCGAACCCAGAACCTCAAGGTGAGATTCTGGACCCTTCACCACCAAGCCACACCCTTGGGGGCCTCGGACAAGACTCTACCATGCTTGTTCCCTAAATTTTGCTTAGAAGTTTGAACCCAAGAAAATCTCAAATCGTATACACCAAGCTGAGTTGGGCCGGTTTGGGTTAGATTATATTTATGTTTTACTATTAAAATTATGATAAAATAATAATTTGATACTATAAATATTAACCTATTACATTTTACTATTAAATTTATATAAAATTTAACATTTTATTACTTTTCCATTTAAACCATTAGTTAATCTTTAAAAAGACTGTTTTATCCTCAAAATAAAATAAAAGTAAAAATTATAATTATATCCTTTAAAAAAACATATATAAATCTTATATATAACAATTAAAAAGATGAAATCAATTTTGTTATTGGCTTTGTATGCTCTCTAAAATAATTTCTTCAATGCTAAACCAGTAAACTACCTTGTGAAATTTGCAAATACATGTCTCCCACAATGCCAACTATGAGAAGTAAGACAGGTCTATTGAAGAGCAAGTACTAATCCATTCAGTCTGTCACTCATAAAAGTGACTTTACTGTCATCATCAAATTAATCATGCAAATGTGATAAGAACCAACCCCAAGACCATTGATCTTCAACCTTACAAACAGCAATGGCTAAATGAATAATGCCATTAAAATCCCTCCATATTCACCTCTCAGGTGACATCCATCAATGCCAATATAAGGCCTACAACCTTTCAAAAAAGCATTTTTTTTAAGCAGATAATGAAATAAAGAACCTCTTGAATACGATTTGGTTTGGAACACTTTCAGTATCGCACAACACATTACATTTTGACCATACATTATACTTCTCTATCATTTCCTGGTACTGGAATAATTTCTCACAACTCTTGGAGTGATCACCACCAAGTAGATCTTCTGCTTTCTTTTTAGCTCTATACAATTGCATAGTAGTTGGTGTAACCTTATGAACAGTCTTCAAGTAACTCTTAATATGTGATATCTTAATGTTAAGAGTTCCCTTCTGAGTTATATTCTGCACAGTCCAGAATGTGTATATCATGGAGTTGGAGCTATTTTTTATGTTATAATGCAAGTGTGTATATCATTGAGTTCCCTAACAATAAACCTTACATTGTCACGTAACAAGCCGCATTTGATAAACCATGGACAACTTTCAACCTTGCAAATTCTCTTATATCTGTCCTTATTATTATAAATCTTCTTAACACTAAAACCATCTTTTACCATCACACTATGCAGTACACTTCTAAAATGTTATGCATTATTAAAAACAGCTCATTGTACAAGCTTATCTATCCCATTATTAAGTTTATACTCATTAACTTTGATATACCTTATCATTTCAGTTGTGCTGGTATGATCTTCCTTACCTAAACTAAAATACATATTTTCCTCATCCGCAGACCCTGACAAAATATCATCTCCCTCATAATTACCAATAATATCATCACAACTACCTTCATCATCTGCTTCAACCTCTTCGTCATCAAAATAACCCTCATCTAAACATTTAAACACACCATCATTACTTGTCTTAATGTTGGGGAATGTTCATTTTGGAGTTGCGAGTGTCTTATAGATGCATTATTAGGGTTTAGGTAAGTCAACACATCAATCTCTATTGTTTTCATTCCTATACTCTCGTGACTAAGACACTGCAACCATAAATCTAGGCGTCACCACAAGTTTCTTCTCCTCAGTCCTCGGCTCCTTACACATCATCTTTAACATCTCATAGTTTTCTAAACCATCAAATGAGATTATAAGAACTATATTTGTCCTTAGATTCTCCACTTTATATTCATTTGGATTAATAAGATCTAAATGGTGATGTATCCTCTACTAACATATAACTAGTTCAAGAGGTAAAATGATAACTGTAATATAAAAAAAAATATTTACAAACAAAATAATTAACCAAAAATATCACATATATAAAAACAAAAAATAAAAGAAATCGACCAAAAGGAAAAAAAACGTAAACTAATTAAACTTGTTAAATTTCATTTTTGAATCAAAAGGCTCAAAAAATTTAAAAGGTCCAAAAAATTTACATTTATATAACGAACTGCAACACAGTGTTTATGCTTCTTAGTGAAATCAATCGTGCATTCAAAATAAAACTAATAAACAAATAAATTAGATTTAAAATATCTTTAAAAATTGTATAAAGAAAACTAAATTTACCTAAGTTTTATTATGAATCCTCTCAATTGTTTTGAATTTATGAGTTTTCTTCAATGATACCGAACAAAAAATGACAGCCAACAAATGAAGAGAGCAAAAATTAATCGCCAGCCATTTGCAATTTTGAAGCTTTTTAGGGATTTGAACAATGTACTTTCAATATCTTTTTAACTTTTTTATTTTTGTTTTTCCTTTCATAAATGACGACATTATCCTTAATTTTTTGGAATATTTATAATTTATAATAATTTGGGGGTTAAGACTCTTTTATCTTTACGATATCAGCATGATATCATGGTTAATTGATGGTTTGTATGGAAAAATAGTAAAATGTTATATTTTGTATAAGTTTGGTAGTACATTGTAATATGTCAATTTTAAGTTTACCTAATTGATATTTTATCATAATTTAGTAGTAAAACGTAAATAACCCTTAAAAAATGTACTTAATAAAATTCATTATTTTATAATATTTTATTTTATTTTTTAAATTTTTGGATCCAGATTCAAAGTTGTTTTAGATGTTGGAGACAAGTGGGAAAAACAAGCACATCTATAATATCCAAAGGTATCAAATATCATTGGGTACAAACATGTTACTTTGACCATTAAACTTGCAACTTAAACTATTAAACATGCAAACTTTACCAATAAACATGAAATTAATTTAATGTTTTCAAAAGTTTCATGTTTATTGGTAGAGTTTACATGTTTAGGATGCATTGAATTATGGTACAATAAGCAAATTACATTGTATTAATTAGTAAAATCAGGTGTTTGATGGCAATTTGTCCACTTCGTACTGTATTATTTAATGATATACACACTGCATTAACGAATGATGGGGGAGTGTAAGATTATGGATGACAACGGGCCGGGTATAAGACGGGGATGTCAATACCCGCACCCGTACCCGCGTGATATATAATATCCCTGATCCCGGGCCGTCACTTGTGCGGGTACGGGTCGGGGATTCCCCGTATAGAAAAAGATATACTTGTCCTCATCCCATATCCCCTATCCTCATTTATTTATTAATTATTTTTTTTATCTTTATGCCTTTTTAAAAAAAATCAATTAAAAAATTATTGGAACAAATAGATATGAAATAAAAATACTAAATTAACAACTATAGGTTGAAATTTACTTTAGTACTTAAATAAAGAAAAAAAAGTATATAAATTACTAAATAAATACTATTGATGTAGAAATCTCATATTTAAAACAAAATGAAATTAATTAATTAATATTGATAGAAATCTCATCTTCAAAATAAAGAGAAAAATATTATATTAAATTGAACAAATAAATTATGTTTTTCCTATTTTTTATTTAATAAGTAATTAATTTTTTTGACTAAAAAAATTAATAATTAAAAAACCAAAGTCAAACGGGTTTATTGAGCGAATACGAGTTAGAGAGTCTTATACTCATACCCGGCCCGTATACCTAAAGGGTATTAAAAATTAAACCTACACCCGGTTCATTTTTAAAAATGATCGCTAAATACCCGCCCCTAATACATCGGGCCCTGCGGGCCCCAATCCCCACGGGGATTTTTGCCATCCCTATGTAAGATTATGCCACATTGCACTAAAAATGTAAAAAAAAAAAAAAAAAAATTGCTTTTCTAATCATATTAAAATAAAAATATTATTATTAAAATATTAAAAATATTGAAATGTTAATATTAAAATATTAAAATTAAAAATAATTTTAATATAATACAATATAGTATCAAACGTTGTACAACATTAATATAATACAATACTATTACAATACACCTTAATACAATACACCATGCATTAAATAATGCAATACAACTTATTACAATACAGCGTGTCAAACGCACTATTAATGATTTAAATTACATATTTAATGGTCAAAATAACATATTTGTATCAAAAAATATTTGATATCTTTGGATACCGGCCATGAAAAACGGTTTGAATATAAGTAGGGGGAAAAACGCTCACATTTGAAGAATCACAATAATATCAAAACATGATTTGGTTAAATAAATTAAATATGCCCACTGAACCCAACAAAATTCAAAAAAAATATTACTTAAAAGTCGAATAATATTATAAGAAAAAGCACACCAATTAATTCAGATTTTCTGCAGAAAATAAAAACCCCCACTTATCTAAACATAAGTTGATTAAAACGCTTAACAAAGTCCATAATGCATTTTTTTTTTTTAAAAAAAGTCCATAATGAAGCCATATCACAAGATGTGGCGATGCATGGTCAATGGCAACAACATTTACAGTAACCGAAATAAATTTATCAAAAGAGTAGCAAAGTGATCGTCATAAACAGTTATAGGCCCTCTTCATTTGTAGAATTCAAAGTCAGTGTCAGGCTTCTTCACATTGGTTCGATAACCCTTCTCAAAGTCCTTGGGTAGTATGACATACCTATTCTTGCGTACAGCGTGCATTCCTGCTTCTTGACAGATAGCTGCGATCTGTACTCGAATAACAGAAATAAAATTAGCCAACAATCTCAAATATAAGCATAAGAATTTGAATTAGACACGACCTGTCCCGTATAATGTACAAACACACACATTCCCTAATAAACTGGCCTGCCAATTCTAAGCATAGGTCAATCTATTTCATGAAGTACACTGTTTTTCTTGGCAACGTCACATCTGACATCAATTCTTTTTTGTTTTAATACAATAATCCTTTAAAATCTTTATAGTGCTAATCTCTGCAATGCTAAATGAGTGCATAGGGAGGGGCATTATCACGATTCCCTGAGTAATTGCTTCTTACAAGAAAACTAATGAATTTTTATGTGAGGATGAGCAAAATGACAAGAGAGCATTTCCAGTTTTTCTGAACTTAAAAACAGAATAATAGTCTTTTGTGTGGTCCGCAATTTACTTCAAATGGATGAAAAGAGAGCTTTTGAAGACATTGTTCCACTAGCTTTGAAATTCAAAGTTTGAATATCCCACAATTCTTTCAAATTTGTACTCTATTATAAAAAATTTTAATTTTAAGTGGTTATTAGTTATATACACCATCAAGGGTTTCTTCACATTAGGTCCAAACAGTTCATTTACGTGACATGAGAGAAACTGCCCAATAGGGAACATGCAAAATGTTACAAAAGTTCTTTTGCAGTATGACTTTTAGCAATGACTATTATAAGTTATGTTTTTAGGGAAAAAATCTGCACAAAGAAATACAAATCAACTGACCTCAGCAGCACTGATTTTATCCGGACGGGAAACATAATCCTCCAAGTCTACCTCATCGCCTAAGTTCATCTTTGCAGTGCAAACCTGGGAAAAAACATGTCAGAACGTAAAATGGATGAGACTACTGAGAACCATTCATGATGATAAAAGACATTATAGATGGGAATGCACTCACGACCTACCTGGAAAACAAGCCTCTTTTGTCGTCTATCAGGCAAAGGGAATTCAATTTTTCGGTCAAGCCTTCCAGGACGCAGAAGTGCAGGGTCCAATGTGTCCGCCCGGTTTGTCGCCATGATGACCTTAACATTTACTGTTTGATCAAATCCGTCCATCTAGAACAGCAATAGATCAATCAAAACAACAATTAGTAATCAATTTTCTGTATAGAGATAAATCTCCAAAAATATCACCACCACTAGTTCATTGAATTCCCAGAGTTTTTAAGTCATACCTGATTGAGGAGTTCCATGAGGATTCGCTGAACTTCTCTGTCCGCTCCAGTTTGAGCATCAAACCTAGCAGTAGCGATAGCATCTACCTCATCGATAAAGATAATAGCAGGAGCGTTCTCTTTAGCAAGACGAAAAACATCACGAACCATTCTTGGACCCTAAACCCAAAATTACTAGGCAATTAGTGTAAAATCAAACAGTTAAAAAAAATCGAGGATATTATCACACTTAACATTCTTCTGATTTGTTCAATAAAATTCCATTAGATCTTAAGATTCTCACAACCCAAACCCAAATTACAAATCTACAAAAAATATAAGAAAGCGAGAGAGAACGGAAGATATTAAAAAAAACATGCAAACACAAATTTGTTTGCTGAATCATCAATGTTCTACATCAAGACCATTAGCTAAATAATCAACTAAAAGGAGGCTTTATGATTTTGCCTCCACTCATTTTACAGACACACTAATCAAGTCATTTTTAGAGTCACTAGCCAGGACATCCCAGCCTTCTCAAGTATGTAGCCCCTATAGCTACAGTAAATAGAAACATAATCACAGTTCAATCTTTGCATAGACAGGAACAATCAAAATACAAATGCACCTCTCTAAATCCTACACCAAAGAGTAATGCAGAGAAACGGCTGAACTTTTGTAAAATGGCTCGAAAATGAGAGATAATAAGCTATTATTGTGGTTTAATTTGAGCATAGAAATAGGGTTTCTAGTTCAAACAAAAATAAGCAGATCATCTTTGCATGTGCTTACGGAATCACAAGAAAGAAGTATACTGGTTATGACTCTCATAAAATTGATATAACTGCACCAGGATTTTGGTTAGAAATGCTGAAAAGGAGTGTAAATGATTTTTATAAATTGTATCCTTCGAGCATAATTCATAAACATCACTTTCACTGGCACCAGACAAATATTAAAAGCCAGTAGAATTAATAGGTTCACACTAAAGAAGAAAAATACAATCACAGAAATAAAACTCTAGTCAGATTGCCCATACAACAAAGCATTAGCGACAACTCTACTAGCTCTATAAGAATACTTCTACTAAGCTTATTGATCCTTGAATGAAAAAACCAACCAAAAGAGCAAAAACTACAAGGCAACCACTCCCAATCCACTTCCCCAGAGGCAAATACTATATTTTCATGAACACAACCAGTTCTGTAGTTATCCATCAATGTCATGTGCGCAGAAATTATAAAATATCATCAAAGCCTTACAGATTTATCATAACAACACAACATCAACAATTTTTTTTTCCAGCAACAGCATGTGCACAGTAATTATAAGTAATGAAAAATTAGAAAACTTGTGCATTTTTCAACTCATACCTCACCCAAATACTTCTGAACAAATTCAGAGCCAACGACTCTAATGAAAGCTGCAGTTGTATGATTAGCAACAGCCTTCGCAAGCATAGTTTTACCAGTTCCAGGGGGACCATAAAGTAAAACACCACGAGGTGGATCTATACCAATTTGCTTGTAAAGCTCATGGTGAGTCAGAGGTAACTCCACAGCCTCACGAATTTCCTGCTTTTGAATATCACATCCTCCAATATCCTGACACAACAAAATTCAGTCTAAACATCAGCTACAATAATTGAATTCACTAAAACAACAGAAAAACACCAAGAGCAAAATTCCCCCCCAAGTTATTTCTGTTCCTATTTTTTTCACCGATTATTTAAAAACTAAAAAAGCTTACAAAAACAGAAATAAATAAATAAAACCGATTATTATAAATTTAAATATAACAGGAAAATTCAATCTAAAACATGAAAAATAACATGTACACAAGCAGCAGGACACTGGATTGTCTAAAAATATCGTTGCCCTAATTTTTTGCTCAGTTGCATGAAAACTAACTAAACATACAGAATTAGCCCTAGGCCTAACCCTAGCCAAAACCCTAGCAAGTGAATACAAATTTGAATTAAGATAAAAACAAAACAAAACATATATATAAAACTAACATTGTAAGTAACGTCGGGCTTCTCCGACTGGCTGAGCAGAGAAATACTGGAATCAGCTTCCGGCGGAAGAACGTCAACAAGGGCATTAGAATGGCGGTGGAGAGCAACTGAAGCGGACGGTTTCAACAACTCCCGATTAATAGTGCTAAGAATCCTGACATAGTAATTAGAGCCGGTGGTGGATCCGACGATGCCGTTGTTCTGGTCCACCATCTCCATGAACTGACCGATTACTAACGGCACCGACTGGATCCGCTTCACCTCCTCCTGCGCGCGTAGCAGTTCACGCTTCAAGTTCTTTTGCTCATCTTTCACGTACTCTTCTTGGATATCGATGAACTCGAGCTGCCGTTGTAGGGATTTCAGTCGGCTGTAGAGGTCGTCTTCGTCTGTCCCCGTCCACTGCTCATTTATATCGGATCTTGTTGAAGGCGGCGGCTCCGATATTAGCTTCCGGTCTACAACCAACGCTGACGCTGCCATTGTTGATTTAGAGACACACCAGCAAGAAAGTCGAATTGATAATCTGCAAATACGATGTCGTTAAATAAATAGTCGATGGAAAGACAACCGACCAGAGTTGAGGTTGAGGATTCAATTGGGTTCGGGCTCGGGTTCAAGATATTTCTGATTTATATATTTATTTTTCACTCTCTCAAAAATAGGTTCCTAATTCATATGAAAATAACCGTAATACCCATCAAGTGCTCTACTTACAAACTTATGTAATTTCGGATACTTCGGTAATTTTAAATAATTGTGAGACAACACTCGAAAATCAAAGAGGGATTCGATTCGTATATTGGGTTGGGCTGGTTATGACCCAAGCCTGTGAGACGGGTATGTTTTTCTTGTTGAAAGTTGAAAATTGAGGTGAAAAATTACGGGTGTATTTTTTTTTTTTTTTTTAATATTTTGATAGGTGGAGAAAATTTAAAAACTTTCGTTTTTTAAAAATTCAGTTTTAAAAAAATCATAATTAATCATCTTAAATTTCTATGATTTATCTGTTGGGGAGATTGTGAGATCCCTAGGGTCGGATCGGTGCCTCGCGCAACGGAAGTTGGTCTAATCCGTGGATATCAAGTATGATTGTATTTTTAAATAATTTGATGAAATACTATATTCCATTACGAGTATATAAGAAAAAACCGAGGCTTAATTAGAGTTCAGAAACTCAAAAACGGACAAAAACAAAATTCAGCACACGATGTGCGCACACACTGCGCGCCGTGCGTGCGCAACATTCAGACCATTTTTTTTTTATTTGATGCTTTAAAAGTTTTATTTTCCTTCAGGTCTCTGGAAACAGAGAGCCGAAGGAAATAAAATTTTTAACCCTACTTGATTCTAAACTTTCATAAACACTTCCAAATAATCAAAGTTTAATTTTTAATATCAAAACCAACATCAATACATGTTAAAGAATAAAATCATATTTTTCAAAATAAATTAATATTTTTTACAAAATATATTAATTTATTCTAAATATGCATATGCGTAAATTTTGAATTTAAAACACAAATAAAATTAGAATCCCACAATGAAGTAAATTTAGGTCACTCAAAGGTGGTCAAGTGATTCTAGAATGGTAGTCATAGCTTCAAGCTATTATCTAGAGTTTCAAACTCTAATTTTATGTTTATGACCAATATAAGTTTTTGACCCAATCACAAACATATTGTGTTTATGCTTCCAAAGCATCCACACACAATTCATTAGCCTAATTTCAACATCAAGTTATGTTATTATGTATCCAATACATCACTATATGTGTCATTAATGAAAACAACTCACTAATGAAAGCATAGGTTTAGAGAATATCAAACTCACATAGTAAGCTTGATTCAAAAATCCAAAATTCTTCTCATTGTTGAAATATTGTAGAGAACTTCCAAAATTAACAAGCTTGACTCAAAGATCCAATCTTGATTCCAATATTCAATCTTGATTTCTGCTTATTGAAATGTTGTAGAGAACTTCCAAAGCTTCTCCAAACATTTCTTTTACTTAGACTAATATTTTTAAATCTGGCTTGTTTTAGCTTTCACAAGCTTAATTTTCGTAAGCTCAAGCTTAATTAAAATCTTGGTCAAGCTTGCATTTTACAGCAAAATTTATGCAATTTTTAATTAATAAAAATTATAATCAACTTTTAGGTAGACTTAATCCAATTTGTCCAAATATGTATAATTATGTGTGATTATTCAAATTTATCTACCACTTTGATTTAATCCAATTAAATAAAGACAAAACTTAATAAATGAATTAGTTCATTTCCTACCACTTTGATTTAATCCAATTAAATCAAGCCAAATACACCGATAATTACATGTTTGTAATTACCAAAATATCCTCAAATGGTAGAGATATTTATGAAATTACAATAAAGCATTTGTGAGATTTTGGATTAATCCAATTAATTTAATTGGGTCAAAGTAAATCAATAATGTTATCCAATAACACTTAATTGTTTTAGTTGATAATTATAATATCAAATATTATTTATTTTCAAAAATTATTGGCTACCCAAGTGCTCAACGAGTACACTTCATATTGTGAGAATCTCTAAGTTCAGACATGTTCATCCTATAAACCTAGTTTATATGTACGCAATCCGGCCACCTCAGAATTCGCGAGGAACATGAACAACCTTTTTGAACTATACAAGCCGAAGTCATCACATATGTTTAACAATCTCTTCGTCGTATGATATCTGAGTTGTGCTTAGGAAACGTAGATTACACCGTCAAGTTTCCGAGGCGCACATATCATGTCGACATGTGCACGATTCTTTACAACTAATCAAAACACATTTTCTGATATATGTGATCCACCATATGTGATCGGCTTTGACCAAAGTCTTAAGAATCATGATTTACTCACATAGATACATAAACCCCTTACGGTACACATACGGGCCGACATATCTTATCTTGATACGCATTTGATTAATGAGTGCATCTGTCCACACCCAAGAAACATCTAGCAGTCAGACCATGAAAGGTGATATGATACAAGTAGCATCAAGAAAATAAATCTCGAAGTATGGATCCAAGCATCCAAGGATGAAGCCTAATAATACATTCAAGTTATTTGGCAATAAATGGGTCGAAAATATACAAGCGAAGGCCTCCTAGAGGGGATTAATGTTAGTGTTTATTTTAGAGTGGGCCGACTGTTAGGGGCCCTAGGTTTTAATATTGGTGTTTATTCTATAGTGGGCCAAATGTTAGGGGCCCAAGATTTTGTTTGTAATAAAAATTATTACCTAGGGTTATTTCTGGTTTTTTTAACATATTACAATTAGAGTTTCCATTGTATTATTTAAACAAGCTTTTCATTAATAAAATGGATGCATGTTTTACCCTAAAAATTAATATTGCCGTTAGGCACATTGGTGGTAAGGCCATGGATGACTAATCATTGAAGAGTGGATTCTCTTCAAAACTTATCAAAGGATGTTGCTGTCCTTTGTGGCGTTTCAAGCAATTAGGGGTTCGTGAGGCTTTGTTCTTCACAGGTTTCTAATCTTCAAACCTCGTTATGCTTTCCTGGGCGCTCATAACAATCTTTTATGGGTTTCACGAGCTTTGTTCCCGCGGGGTTCACATGAGTTGCGTGGATAACAATCTCTTGTGGGTTTGCTTGGCTTTGCTCCATGCAGGTTCTCATTAAAAGGTCTATGACATATATGACATCAAAATATGGAGGATCACGCATAAAATAAATGTCATCATATAGTTAAATGATCACATATGCTACTCGACGTGAGGAGATTTATATTGAAGGTAATGTGTACTTCCAAATATTATGAATCATCTCTGAGTAATTCAGTATTCGCTCCAACGAATACCCACATGTCTATACTAGATTTCCAAGCTCATGGTACATCGGGTTAAACCATTAGAACTTCAATTCCAATATACAACATATGTTAGTCTTATAGGTTATAGGAATTCGACCGTATTCCAAAACCAACGATTATGAATATTTACTTTAAGAATAATTTATAATAGTAATACTATCCCAATGTCGGATCACCCAATGTCCAGTATTACTACATGATTATTCTAAGATCGATATCATTCTCGACATATTTATATATCAATCTAATATGCATAATGACATTACCATTAATAAGGTTTGTTGACGGCTGGTTTTCGTCTTAGGGACAATAACGAAAATGTATTGTCCCCGGGATTCAACCTTCATTCAGTAGTGAATTTGTTTGGTTATGAGGACAACCAAAAGTAAATTTTGGCAGAGGGAGAAAAACATGCGGATTGACACAGGAAGTTAACGTGGTTCGGCGGGTTAACCCAGCCTACGTCCACAGGCACAAAATAGATGGTGTTTTACTAATGAAATGTGCTCAGACCGACCTGTTTGTGGTCGGACAATGTGGGAGCCGAACTATTTTACAAAGGGAATTACAAAGCTCTCTCCCTTAGTGTCCCTCTATCTTTTTTACAACCTCTCCTTACATATATACTAAGTTTGAAGCGGCAAAACTGAGGCGGCTACTGTTCCATATTCTGCAGAGTCTGCCACGTGAATCTGTTTCATTTACTAAGCTCGCTGCCCTAGGCCTGCTTTTGCCGAAAGTGAACTTGCTCTCTGACATCCCACCGCATTAGTTTGACTTCTCACTGCCACATGCATTTAGTGATGATGACCGCCTGGTGGGTGTTTCCGGGAGATGACACGTGTAAAGGGAAATTACAATCTCAAGGCTTCTGTCAGTTGTTAAATGGTCGGCCTAATCATCTACCGAACCTACCGAGTCACTTTGGCCCTGTCTTGGGTTGTCCGAGCTCTTCGAATTACTAACACGGGAGCATAGTAGGCCTGAACCGAGCCGAGGAATTGACGTGGTCGGTTTTATGGAAGTTGTGTTGAAGCATACGATATGGCTGGTCTAAAACAGAGGGACCGTGTCTAGACTTCCGCCGAGCCGAGTAGTGGCTAACACTTCTTCTGGATATCTTTCCCTTTTGGAAAAGGGAAATCCCATCCTTGTCATTGGCCAATTGTTTGATGTATCATGTCTTAATTTTCACCATCAACAAGGTTGAAAAGAAAATATTATTATTGTAATAATAAATAATAAAATATAATGTACAATACATTATTCGAAAACGTTTCAAAGACCAACTCCAACATTATCAAATATTAAAAAATTATATATAACCAAAACATATCTCAAATCACAATACTAAGCTGAAGGCTAAGTCCACGAAATCCACCGGTGGTTTCAAGAAAAAGTTAACGAGTGGTGATTAGTGGATTACACAAAAAAGTTGCAGCTTAAATATCATTAAAAAACACACACACAAAAACAGGAAAAGGGCTTTAGAAAACGGTACCAAAGAGGCCCTAAAAATCTTATGGGCTAAGATTTGGACTTGGACCAAAATTACATTAACATGACGGAAGCGCAAACGTACTAGGGTTTTACAAAAAGCTATAAATTGACCAAGCCTTCGCTGCGTCTCTCATTTTCCTAGGGTTTCTTTTTGCTGCCGCTTAGCAACGAAATCGCCATGGGAAGAAGTAAGTGACCCTTTTCATCTCTTTTTGATTTCTTGAATCTCCATCATGGATTCAGTAATTATAATAATTAAAATATTTGATTTGTTGTGTGTTTGTTTCTTAGTTTTTTTCATTTACTATTAGTATTAATTGAGTCCATGTTAGATTTTCTTAGTATCTTTGCATGAATATTATATTTTTAATGATGGTTGCTGAAATTCGTACATAGCTATAATTGAAAAACTGACAAATAACGTATAATTTTTTTGGTTTTAGATTATATTTTACGTGATTTATTTGTAATTTTAGATGGTTTTTCTATTTGTATTCTTTTTTATATCTTGAAAGGATCAGGTTGTTTGTAATTATCAAATATATAACTCATTTGGGTACTTGTATCTTTCTGCTCTATTTTTAATTTCTAAATTATTTATGTTTCTGCATCATACTATAAATTTGAAATAAGTTTTACAAAATAT